>CAXKVV010001493.1:0-30908 GCA_964058805.1 Schoenoplectus triqueter
GAGATGGGAGAAGAGAGAGATAAGAGAGAGAAGGCTAAGCTTCAAATTGGATGGAAGCCCAAATTGGAAAAGATAGAAGAAAGCCGTGAGGTGATTGAGCTTTGAACTTATTGTTTTGATTGTATATTCAGATTAATTATAAAGAAGTTTTGGTTTGGTTCTGGTTTCTTGGTATTTTTTTTTCTGTGCTGAAACACTTATTGTATTTCATCTTGGTGTATTTTTTTATATATTTTATTTCAGGGCAGATTTAAGGTAGACATCAGCCGATATCTGAGCATTACCTCGGTTCACTGAAAATAAATAAAGATTGTATGATAAAAAAATAGATCCGAATATTCTATTTATTTGAACCGAGCATCTCTATTATCTTTTTCTGATTCCGCCTCTGCTATGTTTTGTGTTTGTAAACAGTACATTAAATTGTGCTCTCGTTTGTATTTGTGAAGCGTCTTTAGGATAAAAGAATGTTAATCAACACTTTCATAGTAGTTTACCTTAATTCGTACTGTACTTAATTTTTATTTTTTGTTTATTTTTTTTTAGTTCTCAAACAAAATTATTGGTTGGCATTTTCTTTCCCATATTAATTTCTCAAAATAAAAAAAGTAATAACCTTCCCACCTTAAACAATGGCTTGCTCACGGCAACTTAAATTGACTCCGACCAATGAATGGAACTTTTATACACCATTTGACATTCAAATTCAAATTTTACAAGATTAAAATATTTACTATTTTTTTAAAAAGGATAAAATTGAAATTGAAATGTCTAAACTAACAACTTATTTTGGCCATCTTGAAAACAAAATACGCACTTATTTATTTTTATTTTCGTCAAATAAAATGTTTTAAATTTATCGTCTGCATTAAGGGTTTAAAATATAATCTGCTTTTTTAGTCTATAATTATCGAGCATGTAAAACATACTATTCTTATATATTTTTTTGCGAGAAAATACTAATGTTTAATGAAACTGCGTGACGTCTAGTTTTATAAAATTACAAATCATTGATAAATCAGAGTTGGCATAAAAAAAAGTTACCACACAAACAAGCAACATAACAATATGAAAATTTTATCTACCGATTAAATAAATTTGGTTATTGAATAATCAGTTTAATCTAGTGGCCGCTGATTAATTATTGAGATATTAGAAGTGCATTTTGAATACACCATACATCGTAAATGTATATGTGCAGCCAATACGGCAATACCAACAGGTGGTACGATCATACCATTTTTTTTTTCATAACAAAAGACATTTGTATAATCTACATGAGGTACAATTAAACCTTTTCATTTCCTATTTCTTTTCCAAGGTGGACAGTCAAATGATCAAATCTCTAAAATCGTTTTCACATTGATATCTTAAATGATTTCATATTCGTTTTAATTTTTCATTTGGAAAAGACCATGGGACTCAGATCTGCTGTCACGCGGCACGGTGCGGTGCAGCACATGGTCCGTTCGATCACTTCGAGATTCGTGCTAACTCAAATTTTAAAGTATTAACTCGAATCTTGAAGTGATCGAACGGACCATGTGCTGTGCCGCACCGTGCAGCGCGACAGTGGATCCGGACCCAAGACCATGACTATGATTGAAATTTGAATCTGAAAAACGATAGAAAGTTTTGGGCTTGCTGCTCGGCCATTTTGGTGCATAGGCAGTCCCAATTTCAACTACTCGGCAGGACAGGCGTGCCCTTTAGCCCATTTAAATATCCCAGTGAGGCCCACTTTCTGACAACCTAACTAACCACAAAACGACGTTTGAAACAAACAAAAAAAAACGAAAAACAGGCATTTTTTTTTGTTGGGAGGAAAAAAATAACCTAAATGATGGCCCCTTTTTGAGAGAACATTTTTTTTTCTAAGAAAAGAGTAGTTAACGTATGTATGGCTAGTTAATTTTTAAATGAGGGGCTATATTGGTATTGACCATAATCATTTTGACATTTTTTTTACAAAATCTTAAATACTCTTTTGGACAAATATATAGTCCAATAAACAAAATTTATATAATCAAACAATATATTGTATAATGATACATTAATGAACATAAATTTCACATAGTTAAAATTCAAAACATCTGATACACGATGAAACAATCACATTACATCATATTTTATATGCATTATATATGGTTAATATAAAACATGCATAAATTTTGAATTTCAATTTTTGTAAATTTCTTTGTTTCTCTTGATTTTAACTTGTACCTTTTTATGGTCTAATAAAGAAAATAGAGGCTTTGACCTCTATTTTCTTTATAAAAAAAATAAGAATTATCTTTAAAGATTGTCCATTAAACCCCTATAATTTAAGCGGATGGTTCCCAGAAATTATGACATATATTATTTCCGAAAACCGCAAATATTTGTCTAAGTAATATTCATAATGGAATAGCGATATATCAACCGGCTTGGACCGACAATTCAACGAAAGCACAAAATCATCATTCACTCCCGAACCTCTTTTTTTTTTTTGCTGTGTTTCATTATCTTATTGCTTGGAAGGGAAGTTGTAAAACATTTTGTTGTGTTGTTTTGTCAATGATAAATATATATTTGTTCACACGTTTTTGCTATTGTGAGTATGCCTAATTAATGGGCAATATAGATCTTAGGCTAACAAATCATAAACGCAAATGAAAACATGCATATAAATCATAAACGCACGATAAAATCAATAACACAATTATAAAAATCAACAGACGATGACCACTGTTCAACGTCAGTCCGTAAATTCCTCCTATTTCCAATTCTAACCATTTGTTTAATTATTTAGTGCCACAGGATTGTTCTTTTTAATTTATTAATTCATTATTTTAAGGAAAT
This sequence comes from Schoenoplectus triqueter, assembly GCA_964058805.1. NCBI lineage: Eukaryota > Viridiplantae > Streptophyta > Magnoliopsida > Poales > Cyperaceae > Schoenoplectus > Schoenoplectus triqueter. The sequence goes on from CAXKVV010001493.1 coordinate 2,842, forward strand.
GCCACGAGAGCTGCTTGCAAGGAGATTCCCTTTCCTAACACAGTTGTCTGGTTCTCTGATAACAACAAACCCACATGGGGCTCCTGTCTATTCCTTCCATAAACAAAACCATCATGTATAAATAACTATCTTTTTAATTATTGACTTATTGACGTAGATAATTACTAGTGTACAAAATATTTCGCAAAAAAAAAAACTAATGTTCTTAAGAAATAGGAGCTTATTTTCATTTCCGTACTTTATTTTTTCTCTTATATAAATATTGTACATATGTATGCAAATGCTCTGTAAATATTTTCTTGTGATCAATGAAATGTAGAATTTTACCCGCCATAAAAAAAAGACTTATTGGCATGAAGTTAGTAGGAACTTTCCATCATCTTTTTTCTTTTCTCCTTCTTTTATGGTACGGTTTAGTACTAAAATAGAACATTCTTTAAAAAAAGAATTAGTATAGATTGCGGATCATAGATCATCAAAGTTTGAATGATTTTAAAATTAAGGAAAAGTAGTATTGATTTTGAAGTAAAAGCCCAAATTCACAAGAATGTAACATGTATTACTGTTCGATCAAGAACATGCAATTATACCACAAGGATGGTGATATGCTCTTAATTTGTACACATTTCACTAAGATTAATATCCATGATCAATATTCATTCCAAGCACTTGGTAGTCATAAAGACAAAACAAGCAATAAGTTCCTATCTAAAAGGAAAAATAAAATAAAAGTTCTGAACTAAGGAGAAGACCTAAAAACAAAGTCTCCTATATATTCAACCAATAATATTGGGAGGGTGAGCATGCATTTATGTGCTTCTCTCCTCTCATCCCATTTCTACTAATTACTAAATTACTACATATTTTGAAAACAACTCACTTATATGAGCATTAATACATCTCATATATGTCTCAACATGCAGATGGTACCAACTCATCTTCAGGTATACTTTCAAGTACCGGCCGCCACATGCCAATTCTTGATCTCAGTGATTTTTCATGTAAATTTATTTTCTTGAGCTCACTCATGATCTGGCCTATAGTCTTGTCTCCTTTGACCGACATCGATAGCAACTGTGCCGCCTCTCTCTTTGTTAGTAGCACCTTTACTCGAACGACTCCTTTCTCTTGACTAGTTTGTGTTTCTTGATCTTTCATTGTAAGAGCTTCTAAGCTATCTCCTCTGTTGGTGGCGTCAATGGTATTGTCAGTGCATGATTTGGACTTCTTGAAATCGTATAGACGGCTTAGAATAACTGTGTAGCACTGGAGCTTTTGCTTTGTAAGGCTTGAAGGTGTTGGTACATTGGTACATTGGACTAAGCTAGGAAGAAAGTTGCCCATGGAGAGAGGTACCGTTGGAGAGTGGAAGAGAGAATATAGCAACCTAGCTAATAGAATTATATAGAGAGATGAGGAATGGCAAAATGGAGAGATGAAAGTGGTAACAAGAGACGTGGAGGCTTTATATAATCCAAGCTGAGCTTAAAAATAAAGACTAGTGGGATTAGGTTTACAGTTTATACTACCCAATACACAGTAGAAAATTAATGATAAGCACTAAATTAAGGAGTAAGATAAGAAAAGGGGGAGCACATGCAGTTCAAAAGAGAGAAAATGAGAGGCACATGGGGGGTTAAAGGCATGAGTTTGACAGTTTATCACTAGAAATCTTAAAAAGTTGCGTAACAAAAAGGCAATTTTGCGTGAAGAGAAAGTTTATAATAAAATGAAAGCGTAACAGTGTAAGAATGTACGTCAAATAGTGATTTATAGGTCCAAAATTGATGTAGACTTAAAAAAGAGTTAGAGAATTTGATCCAGTTAAAAGGATCATTTGATATGATTCGGATTCGGATCCGGATTTAACTTAATCCGGACCGGATCCAATCAATGAACGAACACATTAATTAAATCAAATCCGAACCTCACCAAAACTGTTCCCAAATTCCCACCTGATCGACATAAATAAAATGATATTATTCGAGTACTAAATTTAATGTTATCTAAACCCAACCTGTCTAACTCAACATCCTAAATCCTAATCTACCAACCCCACTGGCCGAATAAAATTGAACTGCTATTTCAAAAATAAAATAAGGATATAACATATATATTCAAAATTTCAAAATCAATTTTGATGGTCAAAACTGGAGACAATCTAAATTTAATTCTGATTTTTTTTTGAAAATTAAACTAATTTGCCGAAGAACCAAAAACGACCTAAACGCAAAATGATACGGGTTTGGAATGATCCATTACGAATTTGACCCAATTTACTATGTAGACTAATATCCTTTGTTCCACCAATACAGTTTATGTTTTCTCTTTAGAAAACAGAACTCGAAGTTGTAAAATTTCATCATGTACGAGTCCTTGTCAGCTTTGCAAAAATGATATTTTGAACAGCATTGCAATCAATTCATGGTTCTGCGGTACCGAACCAAAGAAAAAAGTGATAAAAGACATTGAGCTCAATACTGTATACTTTGCGAAATTCAGTTGTCAGTATTCTTTCTTATATTAGGTTAATTTGAGCATCTAGATAGGTGGTTGAGAATTTTGCTTGCTATCTCAGTTTCCTGTGTAGCAGTTGACATGCATCCACAATGTATACGCTGGAATAAACTTTTGCATTTTATTTACAATTTATGTCGCTAAAAGGGGAGAAGATTTGAATGAAACGACAAGATATTGGACCTAAAAAGTAATAACAGAACCATTAGTTACAGTTTGTATTAATTTCAAGTTTCCAACACAGCCTTCGTTAGTCCTAATCTAATGAAGACAATCCAAACATACAATAGGGGGAATTTGCTACAAAGTTGAAAAAAGTACAACAAAACACTCAGATAAATGCTATTTATATCCTATATGTGTAAGTATACTTTCCTTTACCTTATGCCGGCTTATGTGTGTATCACCTAAATTGTAACTAAACTATATTAATGAGGAAATTTATAACCTAAATCAATTGCTGAGAGATTCTGATTGAGACCACTTTGCCATTGCTGTCTTTCATCACCTGATACTTCACAACAATACCTGAAAAAGGAAATAAATTGAAGTAAGGCATATTTACAAATATGCCCTCATAATAATTGAATTTGCATTCCTTTCAAAAGTGCTGAATAACTCAAGATAACAAAGTGCTAAATAAGTACAACAAAATAGTTTACTTGTCATTATAAAACAAAATGCTGCCGTTTAATGAAGTAGGAAATGCATTTTCTTTAAAATTTCTTCCCTTTTTTACTCGGTTAAAACAATAATGCATCTTTTTGATGATGTTTTATAGATAGAGAAAGAACAATAACATGATCAACCCTGTAACTTCCTTTATGAACCACAGGAAATATGCATTTGACAAAATTTTCACTAGGATTAAATAATTTCCATTACCATCGTTTGGTTGGAGATTAGTGCTAACAGCCACAGCATGCAAACCTATCTTTGCTTTTGGCTGCCAGTCAGTAGGCTGCCCCACCCAGGACTTTGCATTGAAAATTTCTACAAACATTCAAAAAAATGAAACCCGCATCAGATGCTGCCCAAATTTCATCATATTGATTGAACAAGAAAATACTGAAAAATAAATAGAATTGGTAATTTAGGTTAAGTGATTATACTGGCAGTGCTCGAGGAGGATAGGCATGTCAGGTCGAAGATTCCACCAATGGCTGCTTCAGAAGGGGTAGGGATGCGGTTGCTACCAATTTCTTCATATTGCCAGGTTTCCGTCAAGTATCCTTCTTCCAAGAACAGCTCCATGTGTCTTGCATCCAGTACTTGCATTGTCCCTAAAATTTGAGATATTTAAAACTTCAGAAGAAAATTACAGCTGTTTTGTTTAATCCTTTTTTTAATATAAAATTGCCTACATGGAAGATAGGCGAGTGTTGTCATAATAGCTAACCTTCACAAGTGTTGAGGTTGCACACAGGGCATCGTACTAATTGCAGATCTGCACATTAATTAAAATGAAACATTGAGATATTGTTTGCACAACAGACAGGTTCTAATTAAAAAGATAATTCTTAATGCGGAAATGTTTCTTCTTTGTTTAATTAAATAGTTGGACTGTACCTGCAATCCAAATGCCAGTCTTGGCATTGGTTATGGAACATGTGCCAGTGAGCTGAATTGAACGGTTTGCATCAGTGCCTGGCCTGGGTATTCTCCTGGGAAGCGATAGCGTCTCTGTCAGAAGTACATATGGAGAGTCCAGGTAGAAAGACCCAATCCGCATCCAATCTGTATAAATATCACAAACAAGTTTTTCAGAATTGTTAGAGAAATGATGTTTTTCATTGTGTAATTGCAATGTGTTCCTTAAGGAGGAGAAAAACTAACCAATGTGCTTATCCTGTTGACGAAATAAGTAGGTGTGAGAGCCATCTGTCCAAAGAAAGCATATGTTAGTCTTGTTCTCCTGTAATGGAATTACAATGGTGTAAAATGCTACAACAACTTGAGAGTTATAAAAATGCAGTTAGATAGCTGAATTTGTATGATAATTCATGTGATTAAAATGTTTAACATCAGAACATAAATGTTCTACTTAAAAAAAACAAAATAATACCAAAGGCAGCAGCATAGATCTCCTTCCAGGGAAAGGATGCATGTCGAGGAGCCAGTATGCCCATGTCACGAAGGCAAGCATACTTCCATATATAATCTTCAGACATTATATGGTTAAACCAACGGTTGGTGAAGCTCAACATGAGCAGTTCTCTTCCATCCAAATGTTTTGCTACCTCTGTCCAGAGATCCATGTCATAGCTGCTATTATTATAGTAAAAAATAAATTTTAGTTGGAGATTTTATTGATGAATTAAAACGGAAAAGATCTGATAGGTACATATGATAAGATAACAATAAGATCTGAACTGGAAAATCAGATGCTGATTGATCTAGTACCAGAGGCATATTACGAAAAGTAATTGTCATTACACACTGTTTTGAGTACTGAATAAAATGGCTGCTAAGATCAGATCCTTCTTCAGATCAAATTCAAAAATTGCAGCTGATGCTACAGAGAAATCTGATCACGTATGCTAGTCATAGTACAAGAGAAGATAAAGAAAGATTGAGCTTCTATTAGTCATTCCAAAATAGATAAAATAACATCAAATATATGAATAATTAAGTTCCTGCAACTACAGTTATGTTTGATTTTTCTCAAAGACATAAGTATAGTGCATATGGAAACCTAAATTTCAAGTAAAATTTAAACTGAACCTCAGTGAAGTAAATTCAATTATGAACAGACAGAACAATTCGTGAAAACAATATTACATCCAGGTATCTCGTTGATGTGTAACTTAACAATTGGATATCATATTATGCATTGATGTGACCTCATAGAATTGGTTCCGTCAAGCTCACTGATGTCTTGATGCATGGATCTAGTTTTAAAATGAGATGACAGAAAAATTCCTAACTTAACCACACAACAAACTACAGTTCATAAAGGAAATTTCAGTTAAAAAGAATCACTTGTAAACCTTATCTGATTGAGCTCAACTATCAACTCAGATCGGATCAGACTTATTTTAATCCAAATATTCACGAAATTTACAATACAGACAGAAAAATGAGCACAATCTAACTAAAAGAGAAACAATGAACAATAAGCTGACGATATAAAACAGAAAATTCGAGTCAATTTAATAGTAACAGTAAATCGAACTACAAAGTGCACATGTATCTCAGATCCGATCTAGCTCCATCTAAATCAAATCAACGAGAAACATAAGCTGGAAACAGAGATTTAGTAAATCATACCAGTTAAAAGTCGAATGAGGAGTGAGAAATGAAGCTCGAGGTGAGCTGCATGGAGCGATTGTTCTTTCCTTCTTCACAGGTATCTTTTCCTGCATCGAGACGCCACTTTCTTCTTCTCTCCCTCTTTTATTACTGTTTTGATGAATCTTCTTCATCTCCTCTCTCTCACGACCTCCTCCATTTATGTTGATCACTCTCTTTCTCCTTCGGATGTATGTCACTATCTCTCCAATTTTCCTCCCTCTCTTTCTCCTGTTGTATGTCAACATCTTTTCTTCCCTATCTCTCTTCCTACTCTGGTCTGAATTGAAAGGGTTGAGCCACTGATAGTAGCTAGACAGTGTCAGTCCCATAGGAAGGTGGGAACGACGATTTGTAACGCGGGCTCGAAGAAGGGATTTCAAAATTTTAAATAGAGATCCAGAGGCGAGGAGATTTATTTATCTAGACCTGCTCTATAAAGACCACGGGGCGGGTCCCATATTTCAGTTAAAAATCCCGTTTGATAAGATGGACCCGGTTTTTCGTTTGATTCACCAAATGCGAGGCCTGGTAACGGAAAAGATACTGAACAAACTCTGGTTGTTCGGGGGTAATTCCGGTATTTGCAAATTATTTGGTCGTATGTTTGACTTGAATAAATTTTGGCCGGTCCTGTCTCATAGTTTCAAGGACGTACAGCGTCTCTGAAATGTGGGGACATCTTACTGCTCCACATAGTACTCGGAATAAATTGCTGCTTTGCTTTTGGGAGCACTTCTTCTTTTCTTTTTTTATAAATTGAGAAAAATAATAATTTATCATATTTTTTAATAATAATTTTTAACTAATTCGAATTATTATTTTTAATTATTTAAAAATCTAATAGTACAAAAAAACTAAAAAAATTGCAAAAAAATAAAATTTCAGAAAATTATAAAAAATAATAAAAGTTGAAAAATAAATTTATTAATTTTTAAATAATAATTTTCATCGAATTAATTGTGTATTTTTGTAATAATTTAAAAATCAAATAATACAAAAAATCGGGGGTCTGGTCCGGGACGGTCCACGATCCGGTCCATGGGTCCACATGGGACAGGTCGGCACGGTCCATTTTTGGGTGAAGGGAGGACCGACCCACCGTTGGACCGGACCGTGATAGGGCACGGGACGATCCACGGTCTGGTCCGATCCGGTCCACAGTCACGGTCCGGTCTGGGACGGGTTGGACCGTCCGATCCATTTCAAACCACTACTGGGACTAGGTGACAGACTGACAGCACCAAAGCAGCATAGTTGAAGGACCCAAAATACCTTGCTTACATATCATTAGAAAGTGCATCAACATAAGCGCATGTATCAGACTAGAAATCGGACCCACGTGTCATTCTCGGTAGATTATCAAAATTGTAAGGGTATGTTTGGATGGCACGAGAATAGCAGAATAGCTATTGTTTTCAGAATAGAAATAGTAACGGTGCAACTAAATGTAAATTTGCTGTTCCGGAACAGTGAGAATAGGTAATGCCCTGCTATTCTGAGGGGAAAATAGAATAGTTGTTGTTATTCTCAACTCTCCATTACTATTCCAAACAAACAATTCAAACAACATTCCTACTATTCAAAATAACATCACATTTTTACTATCCTTGCGCTAACCGAAAATTCACTATTTTTTCACTATTCTCACTTACTATTTTTAATTTCTCTATTTTTACGCTATTTTTTACATGATCCAAACATACCCTAAATATCTTGAATACACGATTACTTATTATGTAAGCTTTATTCTATCAATATCAATCATATATGTTTATTCTAGGAAGCCCTGTGATTGACAAGAGTCCTTACTTTTTTTAAAATAGATCCTAGAATTCGAGGCCTTTGGAATAAGAATTCACTAATTTATAACATGGAAAACGTCAGAAATTGGCACTTTATAATGTTCCTCATAAACAGAGAAGAATAATTAACCTAGATACAACATCAAAAAACTTTAATTATTCGTCCAGAAAAAGATAAATTAATTATAATTGGTTGCGCACAAAAATTCACATGGCAATTTCAGTCAACTTACAATAGGGTTTCTCAAATTTCAACCAATGTTTCATTTACAAACCGTGCGTGGAAAAGGAAAATGAGGTGATTACGAAAAGTTGAATTGACAACAAAAGAAACACAATTGTTGCTGAAGAAACCTAGAACCATCTAAATAGTGGCGGGTTGCAACGCAGCGCTGTGGTAAAATTTTCAACAAAGGAATTTGAATATGCTAAGGGCTTGTTCGTTTTCATCCTAGTTCATGGGATTTGGTGGGTTTTCTGTACCAATGGGTAAAAGTACCCAGTAGCTGTTCGGCAACTATTTTTTTCCCGTTATCTCTCATTTCTTCACAATTGGATGGGAAAAAATTAATTCGATCAGACTTAATTTTATTTTTCCCATCAGCTCCGGAAGCGCTCTCGTCTTTTCCTCTCTAGAGCAAAGGTCTCTCAAGAAACACACTTTTTTTTCCCAGCTATGATCCACCTCTAGAATAAACTTCTACGACAAGGAGATCATCCACTATCGCTACTCTTGAAAACCCCCACCCTCTCCACTGCCGACTATTACTTTGCCATTGCTCTTTTTACTTCCTCCAATTTCTCTTTTTCTTTGAGTTTTTGCCTTCCAGTTTGTGCTTGAGTTATTCTCTGTTTTTTCCTTTCTTCCTCAGTGCTATTGCATACACAACATGACTATGGATGATGGAGAATAGTTCTTTTAAGTGAATGGAGCAAACAAGATGTATATCATAATTTAGATGCAAGTTCGTTCTTTTTATTTTAGTTGCTCTATTCAGTTTCTTGTAATTGTTGATTAATTTGATTAAGTACTTTCTTAATTGACATCATGCATCATTGTGTTACAATGATGGAAAAAGAAGAATAGAAAGAGGCTTAAATGAATGATTTGTAGATTGCATAGTAAAAATTAAAGATTTCCCACAATTTTCAATAATATATCCGAACACCTGTTTTGCATATATGGGTTGAAATTTCTTTTATGATGGGTATCCATGAATTGAATTGAGGGAACCCACACCCATCGTAATCTATCCCCATCAAAAACCATGACCTCCGAACAACAGGCCCTAAACCATGACCTCCGAACAAAAGGCCCTAAAGCTCTTCAAATTGAACACATGGCTGCATTATGACTGACAAAAAAGGTCACGACTCATTCAGAATCAATTTGTCATTGACTCGCTCGTTAGTGGATCAAGCCGTTAACGAACCAGCTTGTTAAGCTAATGAGCCGAGTTTAAACTTTAACTGACTTGACTCATTAAGCTTGATAATTTATTAATATTTTTATTTTTATTAATTTTATTATGAATTTTTAGTATAGTAAGTAGTTTATAGTATGATATGTACTTAACTTATTATGTCAAATTTATGTGAAATATATTATTATTGGTTATTTTATTAATTTTTATATAAATTTTAATATAAAATAACATAAAAATATTATTAACTATTAAATAAGTCTTAACGAACCTTAACAAGCTAGCTCGGCTAGCTCGTTAACTTAACGAGTCAATATCAAGCTAAAGGTTTTGATTCGGAAGTATTTAACGAGCTGAGCCGGTTCGTTAAGCTAATGAACCGAGCATGAGTTTGGCCCGGCCCGGCTCAGCCCTTTGCCAGCCCTAGGCTGCATTGTTGTATAATTCTAGCTGCACCGACATCTTGAAACTAATATATAAATGAATTAACACAGTTAAGCACCAAAAGTCTTTCCGTACACTCAAATCTCTGTGTCAAAAACCCTTATGGACATATCTGAGACAAACTTCCTGGCAAAAGGGATATAGCTGAGGCCATACCTACAAAACAGCATTAAATGGAAAAGTTTAAACATACTTGGAGAAGGTATGAAGTATACTTGATCAAAGTTAACACAGGAAACACAAGCTTACCAAATAAGGGCACAGATCTCAATTAAAATTGCTATCAGAGTCAATAACTTGCTATGAATCTGTAAAAGAAACAATTTTGTCAGTCAGTAAGACAAGCAAATGCATATAAAGGAATTAGCTACCAACTAATTATGCGGGAATACGTCTTACCAAAAGGGCACAAACAAGTGCAAGAATTACACATCCAATATATCCTACAGTTGCAAAGACCCTAACTCGATCAAACATCATGTTCAGCTGTTGAGTGGGCCCAATTAGGAAGGTTGTACTGCCACAATAATTTGAATCAGAAGATAGCTTGTTATTAACGTACTTAAAATGAGCAAGCTATAAACTGAGAGGGCTTTTTTTGAGGTTTAAAGCTAAAATGTTTTGTAATTGTCAAAATCTCAGGTAATGTACAGTTCATTCAAAGTTACTAGTAGCATTACATCTAGTCTAGAATGAAAATTCTATTAAAACAAATAAACAAACAGGAAGGACCAGAATGGTTTACTTCATTCTTTATTTATGCAATAACAATTTATAATTAATAACCAACCTTCCAATAGCTGCTACATTTCCAAAGGTGAACAACAGTGCAAACTTGATTGGCTGAACGAATGCCACCAGTGACTTCAAAAGGAAACAAAAAATACTTCAGTACCAAAGTCTTGTGTAAGCTACTGAATAATAAAAAGATGCTACTTTGAGCAACAGTAAAGCATCAACTATCATGAATCACCAGGTATTCTGGGGTACGGTACTGGTACAATGCTGGCATTCAGCATGGCAATTGTGCAAGTAGCAAAATCATACCATACTGGGGCATGACCAAACCATATGAAAATCATTGCCAAATTCTCTTCATTGAAACACATAAATATTCAGAATTCCTGATGTCAAGAAGTTATCCAAACACAGTTTTTCACACTAAAGGTACTACTGTACTAGTAGATAAAATTAATTTGTAAAAAGTTTAAACCAACTGAAGATAGTAGATAAAAATGATCTGATATCAAAGGGTTCTGTAATTAGCATTAGCACGCTGAAACATAGTAAATCGTTATCTAAAGGTAAAACATCAAAGAAGGAAACAAATTTGGGTGAGAAAGGGTTTACCATACCAAGAGCATAAAGACCAATCCAGCAGCAAGGCACCCAGCGAAACCATAGATCCTCTACAAAATAAGAAAAATGAAGAAATCGAAGACGTGTAAATCGCTTCTATACTGGAGCAAACAACAACAAAGTTTAGTAGACGAATCGTGATTCATTGATTTTGAGGGTTTGACCTGAATTGGAGAAAGATTACAAAGACCTTGGTATTCTCCTAGTAAATCATCCTCCTCCTGTTGTCCTTCTTCGTCGGCGGAGAAGAGATTTTCTTGCAATCTTCTAAATGCATCCATGTGTAGTGGAATTAGAACTTGTCGATTCCAACTGAGATGACAGTGGCCACGATATCACATCATTTGGGGGATTTTGGGACTGGAGTTTGAAAAGCAGGAGAAAGACGATATTATTATACAAAATGGGACTCAAGAATATAAGAAATTGTGGAGTAGCCCTTCTACATGAGAAAATAGTAAAAACTAAAAAGGGTCACTGGGTCAGATGTATTTCAACTCCCATCAGTCTTCCCTTCTCTCTCCATGAGATTGACTGTAATCCTTGCCAATAGAAAAAAATATAAAAGAATTTGTGATAGAGCTATATTTTTGAAGACTTAATTATTATAGTTCCGAATATTTAGTATTTAAATGCTAATTCGTAAGACTTATAGGTCTCTCTCATTTAATATTAATTTCGAATAGTTTCAAGCTAGACATTCTCAATCTTGAGAACTACTCAATATTCATCTTGAACTGGACTTTCATGAACTCAAGAACAACTCAATACTCATCTTGAGTAGAACCGTTTTCATAACTACCAATAATCACGCTCAGCAATTACAAGTTATCGGATAAGATCACACATGGTAATCATCCATTATCATGCGTACATCACAGCAATTATATATGACGGGACACGATCACACGTGGTAACTACCCACAATTATATATATTCCGGACGTGATCCATATGACTCTTCTTCCCCCTATACAAGACCTTCTCAAGGACTTAGAAGAGATCCAATTTCTCACACGTGTAGAGTCTACAGAGCAGAGTAACTTTTGTGTATACTTTAGACATACTTTCACCCTCAAACACCTTCAACATATCTATCTTCTCCATACGGCTAGGGGTGTGCAAACAGTCGGTTCGGTACAAACCGAAATAATTATATGCATCAATTTTTTTTTCGGTTTGTCAAATTATGAACCGAATCAAACTTCTAAAAATATTAACCAAACAAACCGAAAACCGAATAAACCAAAGTTTTTTTTTTGGTTTATTCGGTTAAACCGAAATTATATTATTTAAAGAGGAATAAAAATATCAAAAGTCATAAAAATCGATAGAAAATATAAATAGTTTAAAAGATAAAAGAAATAACTAAATAAAACTTATAGAAAATAAATATATTCGGATTAAATTTGATATATTCCTTATTTATATCAAGTAAAAATAAAATTATTTGATAAATTTTGGACTATTCGGTTTATTCGGTTTATCCAATTTAGAAAAAGCAAAACCGAACCAAAGAACAAAAACCGAATTAGCTAAAATTTTCAATCGAACCGAAAAATTTAAACCGAAAAACCGAACCAAATAATCAAAATATTAACGGTTCAGTTCAAAACCAATTAAACCGATCCATTTGCACACCCCAACATAATGCCTGACCCCTTGACCAGAACGTATCAACTCTTATTTTTAAATTGAATGATAAAGGTTGAGAACTATTTAGTTGTCTTCATATATTACCGTATTCATATTTACTGACTCATTTGAAGTATTTGTTTTGATCACATCAAATTTTAATTTATTTATTTATTTATTCTGCAATAACTTTTATTTAATAACAAAATTTTAGAATTTTCATTTCAAATAATTGTTTTTGTGTCTTTTCTCCTTTCTAGTACGTGCAATGGAATTTTTATAATTCTTACATTTAAATTATAGACGATGCTTAAGTAAAAAAATAAAAAATAAAAATCAATGGATAGTATTGCATTATTCGAGAGGTAGTGTAAATTGTGCGCGCATCTCCTGCTTTGCAATTGTATGTCGAATTTGTTTTTATGTCAACAAATCAGCAATACATATAATCTTCAGAGAGTTCCATCCATAAAATTTTGAACTCATCGCGCGAAAAAAAACACTAATTTTCAAAATTAATGAAAAAAGTTTTTGCCCCATTACAATTATATGGTTAGATAGATGCAAACAAAACAATTGAAAAGTTTATATGACAATCTTGGGCAATCTAATAGATTAACAAAATAATTATAGCAGGCGCTTCACATTTTTTTTCAATTGAAATTACAATTTTTGCATTAACATTTGTTAATATGTCCTATCAATTTGGTAGATAATTCGGTCACAATTGGTCACATGATGGCAGAAGTACGCGAGATATACGCAATGATTGTGGTCGATGAATAAATTTGATAATAATTTTCCAAAAAGATATTAATATAATTCAGAATTGAAAGTAAATTTATTCATATTTTATTGGATATGTAAATAGTTTATAGTAATTTTTTTGAAAAATCAATGTTGTTTGATGACAATTAGTTACTGATTAGGCACCATTGAAATTTCAATGAGTCGATGAAGGATAAAAACGTATATCAAAATTTCATCATATTTTATAGACATCATATGTGAATAATATAGACCATGTTTATAATAATAATAAATTAAAATGTAAGTTTTGTTGTTGAAAATTGTTAAAATAGAAAAATGTCAAGTGATCCGCTCAGTAGGCATCATCCTTAAGGACTTGGTCGGACTTCATAAGGGTCGGATTTGATAAGAACTTTTAGAAGATCAGGTTTACATGACTTAATTTTTAAGGGGTGAGTCCGACTCTTGAGAAGTCCGGTGCTTATTAAGCCCTCCGAACTCTAAAGACGGGATAAGAGTTGGATAAGGGTCGATGGGTAAAGACTTTATATAGAGTTAGGTTATGGTATTATGCATAGCACGGAACGTCCTTGTGTTATGTTCTTCATTTTTAAAGTTCAAATGGTCGATCCAACCGTACAAAATGATTTTCATATGAATATCTAGATTTAGATCAAATTTTATATTTTTTTATTATTTTTTAAGATAGATAGAAAATAACTTGATTTAGTTATTATGAGCCATTCAAAATAAGTGATTTTCTTACTGCCTTAAAAAATAATAAAAAAATTTAAAAAATATAAAATTTGGTCTATCTCTAGATATTCATACGAAAATTATTTTGTACAGTTGGATCAACCATTTACACTTTGATAACAAATAACTGATCCATAGTACGGAAAGGATCTGTGCTATGCATAGGACCATAGCCCAACTCTTTTTCTCTCTCTCTCTCTCTCTCTCTATATATATATATATATATATATATATATATAGTAAATCTACGGTGAGCTTAAGCTCACAGAGGTCCCGTGAGCTTAGCTCAAAAAATATATCAAATGATCTCCAATTTTTTATTTTTCACTCTCATTAAATTCTTCATATTGAAATCTTATGGGGTACAAAAAATTGGGATGTTTCGAGTTTTCTAATTCACTCTTTTCAATTTTTGAAAATCAGCTCCAAAAATAATAATAAAATATTTAATGTTTATACATTATTTTCAAAAATTAAAAAGAGTGACTTAAAAAACTCAAAACATCCCAAATTTTTGTACTCCATAAGATTTCAATATGAATAATTTAATGAGATTGAAAAATCAAAATTTAGATATCATTTGATATATTTTTTAGCTAAGCTCACGGAGGTCTTCCGTGAGCTTAAGCTCACCGTAGATTTACTCATATATATATATATATATATATATATATAGAGAGAGAGAGAGAGAGAGAGAGAGAATTTTTCTAGCACGCTTCTTTTAGCATTTCAACCCAAAATGCTAACGAGTTAAATTTTAATTTTTCATGCTTAAAATTTCAATTTAAGTAGATCAATAAAATATTTACATCATAATCTTGTAGTATACTACAAGATTATGATATAAAGATTTTATTGAGCTACTTAAATTAAAATTTTAAGCATAAAAATTAAAATTTGATTCGTTAGCATTTCAGTTGAAATGCTAATGGAATCATGGTAGACAAACTATATATATTACGATTAAATTTTTTTTTTAATATTAATTTATATTTGTATACATATATTAATTTATTATTTTATTTTAATTTAATTTGTGTGCTTTTTTTAAATTTTTTAAGTGCAATTAATATACAATATTAAATATTAAAGAAAGAGTCTAGGAAGGACCGGATAAGGGTCGAAAAGAATCGGGTTTGATATGGATCGGTTTGAAAAGCCTGCTTTCTAAAGATCGAGTCTGGTTCTTAAGAAGTCTGACCCTTATCATTAGAAAGGACTGGGTAAGACTTGTGAGGGTCGGTAAGGACTAGAATAAGAATACAAATGACAGCGTATTATTGTCAATGGCGTCTTTTTTTTTTACTTTTCAGTTTTTCTCTTAAAAAAACCGAAAGACGCCAGTGGGAGTAGCATTTTTCCCATTGACGCCAGAACAAAGTAGCAACTCTAAGTTTTTTAAAAAAAAACTGAAAGACGCCACTCTCAGTGGCGTTATTGCACAAACACACTAGTGGAACTGGCGCGTTTACATAGTGCCACTGACAGTAGCGCGCTGCCATTCGTATTCTTAAAATTTTGATTTTATCACTCTTATTATTAAAATTAGAATTATTTGATAATTATTATAAAAAAACTGCCAAAATAATGTTCAAGCGTTATTTGTATTTAATGCCAGTTTCGATAACAATTAATATTTTAATTTGTACCATATACCACCAGATAAACAAAAAAAAGGATAAAAATCAGAAGTCTTATTTGATATAAATTGAAACATGTATATTTTTTGTTGGAACTTCTGATTTTAAACGAAACGTATTAAAAGAGTTCGCCAGAACGTAATAATACAAAAAAAAAACTATAACTCCGTACACTAATAATAGTTAGATTTATCAAAACTTAAAAATAAAATTTTAGACCGTAGCATATAATAGAGCAGTAGCTAAACGAAGAAATTAATCGAAAAAAATATATATTCTTACTATCTTAAAAAGCATCTAAAAATGGACAATTCATTTTGTTTTGAACTTTTTTTATGAAGTAAAATTTTATAAATACCCTCTTAAATACATATTATACCGTTCAGATTCATAAATGTGAAAAATTAACGTCTCGGATTAAATATTTGAGGTTGTACATTCTCTCAGTTGATCTCACTTTTTCGCTGCTAAAATTGTGTTCCGATAATTCAAATCTCTCTATCCTTCTCGATCAAAATCAAATAGCCTCTCATCTCTCACTCGCACTCGCTCGAATTGCCTACTCATCGATTTCCCTCTCTCTCCGTCTATCGCTCGCCGAGATGCCGCCAGAACCGGAGTGCCTCTCTCCGTCTCTCGCTCGCCTCTCTTCTCTCTGTCTCCCCCAATTTGAACGGTAAGTCTCCCCCAATTCAATTGGCGCATGGGTTTTAATTTGTTTTTTTTTTGTTTGGTTGTTTCTTTTTCATGTGCAAGCAGTAGTTTTTCTAATTCTTTCTCATGTGGAGTGAGAAGTATGCTTACTTGAGAGCCAAAGGAAGTAAAGAAGAAACAAAATCAGGAACTGTCTCCATAGTAATTATGAATCATTAATTAATTATAATGTTATTTTTTGTAAGTTTTATTTGTGTCAATTTGTATAGGCCCTTGTACAACTTAGGCTTATTATTTCTACAATTTTACCCTATCAATTGATGAATATCATACATCATGAGAAATCTCCTCTCATGTTACTTATATAGTGTGGAGCAAGGAGGGAAATTTTGGGTAGGTAGCAAGCTTTTAAAAAACTTCATTTTAACCGTTTAAATTCTGTTTTAACTTCATCAAAATATTTAGGCAAAATTAGTCTTGTGCCACTTCAAAACTTGTAAATTAGCAAAATGCCATTTTAAAATTTTAACTTCTCTTAATGCCACTCCAAAATCAATTTATTTTGTTATTTGCCACATTTATATAATTCTTATACAACTTTAATTTAAAAAAATATATAATATATTTTAAGATGTATTTCTGTAATCACAAAAATACCCCTTCATTTTCCTCTCGGTTCCTCTTACTCTCTCCATAAAATATCTATTCTTCCAAATCATCCGACCACTGGCTCTCTGAACTCTCTCAAGGCTATTTCCTTTCCAACTCTACCGCCTAGCTTTCTCTTCTAAATCCACTTAACAATCACCACATCTCCATCCTTCTATGTAATTATTATCCTTACTAGTTTGAGCAGCGCCAAAACTAAATAGGGGATTATGGGATTTATTGCGCACTTTCTTGTCAGAATTCTAATCATAAATTGGTGTCTTGTCATCTCATCGAGATAGTTGGTGTGATCTTAAATTCGATTGTACTGGAGTATGCTTTTTACTGTAGACAAAGACACTAGAGTTATCAAGGCTACACACATTACTACTAGTGCTCTTGCCCGTGTTGTGCCACCAGTTCAACTTCACTTAAGAAGGGGGTGTTTCCATTTACTCGAGATTTTTGGGGATATTCTGGGGGGTTTTGTACACTATAATGAACCTGCAGATTTGTTGTATCATGAGTTCCGTTACCTGAATGTAAATGAGAGTGGTTTCCTATATCATGAGCTCCATCGCTTGGATGTAAATGAGAGTGGTTCCCTATAGTGTTACTTATCTGGGAGTGCTTATACAGAGAGAGTCAGTTTCTTTGCTTGACATTTTCATTTAAGAGTTCCTAGATTGAAGATAAAAATTACTGAAGCAAATCCATGATTCCTCAATTAGGGGCATTCAGGAGTGCTTGTTACATACAAAAGGGCTTGACAAATGTTGGTGCGAAGCCATGAAAGAGTATGTGCATGAAGGGGTATAGGGCTTTGAAATGTGCCACACTCATAAATCGGAGCAGTTAATCCTGCAAAGCAAATTTATGATTTCTCAAGTATCAATATCTCTTGTACATGTACCAGTACTTGAGGGAGAACTATTGAAGGGAGTAATGAGGATATTTTGGGTAGAATAGATAATATTTATAAATTTATTTAATAATTTAACATTTATACTCTATGAGTGGTAAATAACTAATTAAATCGATTTTGGAATGGCATTTAGAGAAGTTTAAACTTTAGAGTGGCATTTTGCTAATTTTAAGATTTTGAGGTGGCATGAAATTAATTCTCCCAAATATTTAATGTTAAATAAAAAATTTCGTTTAAACCGTTAAAATTCGTTAAATAACCCCGTTTAAACTATTTTAATTCAAAATTATTGTCTCACCGTTAAAAGCCGTGAAATGTTTTTTAAAAACTTGGTATGTAGTTATTACAAACTTTGGATTAACATGTAGGTGACACTATGGCATAAGACTAAGTCTTATGCATGACATATTTCTTGCTTCCAGGATTATATATATATTTTTTATTTATTTTGTGAGACTAAAAAAATTCTGATACATGCAGGTCTTTATTTGTATATCTAGGTAAGGAAGCCTCTAAAAATGCCAACGCTGCCTAGCGCAGACGGATTATTGCATGACCTTGGTCCTTGAGATCAAGGTCTCGATACCCAGCAGCGCTGAAGAGTCCACAGACTCATATGAGTGTGTGAGCGTGTGGTGTGTGTGTTGTGGGTCTACGGACATATATCAAAAAAAAAAAACCTCTAAAGGAAATAGATAGAAAAGAAACTTCAGTAGACAATTCTGTGAATTGTGAAAGACAATTCTGGCATTAAAATCAGGATGTCTGGAAAAGAGTTGTAACAAAAATAAAGAAAATTTGACATCAACGAGGTGGTATCTGCAATGTCATAGAAGAAGAATCGGAAGAACAATATTTTCTATATGTTATAATAACGCCTATTACTACATATTAATAACAGAACAGACAATCTCATTTTCTTCATCGAATCAATGATCCGATACTGTTCTGGTAAAAAAAGTGTAGCAGTGTCAGAGGGGCCCGCCTAGTGTGCTGACACACTTCAAACGTCACCCGCCATGGGAGCTGACAAGGCTGTGCACGTGGATGTCGGAGCAGCCTATGTGCCTCCACTCTCTGTGGCTAAAATTTTGCGAGCACTTGCTCAGGCTGAGCAGCAAGGCTTATTAATTCTTGGAAAACATGTTATTTATCTGGATACCTTGGTTTACATCTTGGGAAATTTGTATACTGCAAAGGGTCAAATGATGGTAAGAGCACGACATATGATCTCAATTGCATAAGTTGTTGGTTATATGAGATAGTGCTGGTATTATTGATTATAAGACTGGCTGGCTGAAATATTTTGTTGTATTAGATTGTTTCAATGCTTACTAAATTATATGAGGCCATAATAGTCAGTAATGGAACATTAACATTCATGATTATATCTCTCAATCATTAACGTTTGCATTCATGATTGTACCTATCAATCATATTTTTATTAACTTTTTTTGTGTGTAAAAGTTGTACTAATTTTTGTATGTTAATCTAAGATGTTTGCATTAATTAGTTAAAAATATTGATTTCATTAATTATTTTGAGCATAAAAGATGGTTGTCATTAAAAAATATTATAAGTATAAGGATCCACGTGTAAGAACAGACATATTTGCTAGTATTACTCAATTTACCCAACATGTTTTATGAATTGAAAATATATTAATAATAAAGTATGAAACGAAACAAAACTTCCAAATAAATGCAAATGTGTTTGTATGTGCACATCTTAATAGCAATTAATGTTCATATGGCATATCATAAGTTTTGACAGTACAACACTGTTTTCTTAAAATTAAGAGGCACTTTTTTGTTATCCCAAAATACATATTTACTATTTTTTCAGTTTCGATTCTATAGTGGTATTCAGAAAATTTATATTTGCGGAATACAAAATTTATCCAAACCTTTGTAGTTTGTAGTATTGAACCTAGTTTTGTTGTTTAATTTTTATAACTTGTTGAATTTGAATTCAATAAATGATTAACCATATAAAAAAAACGTTGAAAATTTAAAAGTTCCTTTTCCTTTATAATTATTTATAATCGTTTGCATAGATAAAAAAAAAACAATTCTGTGCGGTTAAATGACTGCGATTTTTTTAAAGTTAAAATCATATAATTTCAATCACTTATTCGTAATTAACTACCCATTGAAACAATAAAAGAAAGTATCAAAAAAATCTTGTGGGTAGATACGCCGAAAAAGGACAACGTTGCAATATTGGACTCTTTTTTTCTCTCCTTACAATAATCGTATGTTGTTGCGGTTCTAGAAATTACTTAATTTTAATCATGAAAAAAATTGCAACAAATATATGCATTTAATGAAAACCACAATTCGACAAATATATTTTCATGAGATTGTCCTACGTGGTACATACGGACCCAGAAAAAGGCCGAACCATTTACTTTTCCTGGTTCCCAGAACCGTAATTTTTTTAAATAAAAATTTAGATAGGTAAAGTTGTCACTTCTTTGATTGTTCATAATGTTGAAATCAAATAATTTATTAATTATATAAAAATAAAAATATATATTAATATAATAAAAAAATGCCTTCTAAATAACTGTCAGATTGTAAAAGAGAAGTTCTGTTTATTTCCTTTGGTCGAGAAATTTCAGTATATATTTTCCTCTCTTTTTAAGTAAGTATAACCAAATTGTTAGTACTTGTAACACTGATCTTTTGAGATAACTATGTCAACGCAATATAATTTTTTTGTAAAATTTTTCTAATATAAACAGCTTTTGCATGAAAATGATGTTATATAATATTTTATTTCTTTTATAAGATAAAATAGTGTTTTCTAAATCATCCGTTGACAAGTCGAACTATTTTGATTATATAATTTACGTTATAAGAAACATATTTTGAGGTTTTAAAACATAAAATTCATTCTTAAAGAAAAAAATTTACAAATTGTTTTTATTTCATAATCCTAAAAGATTAATTTATTTGGAAGAAAATGCATTGATTCTTGACTTAGTTTTCAATGAGAAATATTTTTTTAATAAATGTTTAAAATAAAAATTATTTTTGATGATAATGCTACAAAGTATTATATCTTTGACTTAGTTTTTCATATCATTTACACGTAAAACATTTTCGATAATATTTGAGAGATTTAGGTCGGCTAAAAAATTTATTATAAACTATATGACAAAATACGTCATTATCTGAAATTATTTGGCCATGTAAATTAAAATTTGTAGAGCTTAAGCTGTACCAACACTAACAAACATAGTAATAAGGTTCACGAAAAAATCGCGTTTAATTTGTTTTTAACACTCTACCAAATAAATCGATGTTTAATACATTAATTAGCGAATTATTCATTCATTTGATACGCGAATTATTCACAGATTTAATGAATTTAACGAATAAAACATGTTCTTTTCACGAATTGTTCTTCATTTTCTCAAATTTGATGCTGTTATTCAAATCAGATTCTTTTGCTGCGCATCATGTGAGGAGAGAGAGTGCACTTGATACTACTTAGACTATTAGTTGTTTGCTAGGTGGTTCTCTTTTCCAGATGTGAGGAGACTATTAGTTGTTTGCTAGGCGGTCCTCTTTTTTACTAGGTGCTTCTCTTTGCTAAAATCCGCCGGGTCAATCCGTATCCGGTATCCGTATCCGTGCTCGGGTATAGACGGGTAAACGGGTACGGGTTTGAGAAGGGTCGGTCACGTTTTTTTTTAGAAAAAACATGTTGTATCCGTACCCGTACATGTGTACCCGCCGACCTGTGAAATTCAAATTTCAAAAATTTACCCCTGGTACACATCAAATCAATACCCGTACCCGTACCCGCTGACCTGTGAACCCGCTAAAAAAAACAGCAAAAAAAAAAATCTCGTACCCGTACCCGTGTACCCGCGACGGACACGGGTATGAGACGGGTAGGGTACGGTTTTGAAAAAAAAACGTCTACCCGTACCCGCCGTACCCGTCTATCCGCCGTGCCCGTGCCCGCCCTACCCGCCGCCCGCCGCGGGTGTACCCGGCCCATACCCGCAGACAAATCACTACTTGATACTGTGAATTCAGATGACTTAGACTAGCTGTGTTGTCCTTTTTTACCAACAGATGGTAATAATCCTAGGCTATTAGTTAAATAATTTTTAAATAAAAATGAATTTGCTGCGGTCATTCACATGTAGTTTCTTTGCATAATAATATTAACTTTAAATAAATTATTTTAATTATATATGATGAATTATTTTTGAATTATATCTATATTATATCTGTGTACCGAGTCATGAATTTGTAATCTTGTCGAACCATTCCTGAATTATTCAATTGTTACTATGCTAGCAAATCCACTATTTTATTTGGCACACCACACAGGAGAATGTGATCTTGTGATGCATAAGATCCGATCCATAACCCTTTGACCCGCCAGCTTGGATTTGAAATAGGTGTGGCCCTGATTCCGACAGTATCGCATCAAGTGGCTTCGGATCTGCTGCTCGTAAAAGCAGTGAGCAGCAGCCTACTCGTAAAATCAAAGGGGGAAATCACATGAGAGCATCTCACTTTAGCGCCAAATAGTTGCGCGTCGTCAGATTTTATTCCGCACCAAGTGGGGCTTGGCCCTCTCTTCTCCCCATGCCATCAGTGCTAGAGTTAGGATTTTTTGCAGATTTTATTATAAATAATTATTAATAAAATAATATTATTAATAATAAGAGTGACAACGGTTAAATTCTAATAATATTATTAATAATAAGAGTGAGAACGGTTAAATTCTAAAAATACGAACGGTACCGCGCGGCAGTGGCGCGTTTGCAAACGCGCCACTGGCAGTGGCGTCTTCCACAAACGCGCCACTGGCAGTGGCGTCTTCCACAAACGCGCCACTGGCAGTGGCGCGTTTCCTCAAACCACGCCACTGCCAATGGCGCCTATCTTTGCTATAAATACCGCTACCCGCGGTTTATTTCTCACAACCACAAAAACAACAAACATCCATTTTTCTTCAAAATGCTACCGGATTTAAATTATAATCCCGATGAAGAAAATTATACTGCAAAACAACCGAGCGGCAGTAAATTTTTGACGGGAATATTTCCAAACCAGAATGAAACCAATTCCTATCCAACCCACGATCAAATCAATTCCTATCAAACCTACGATCAAACCAATTCTTATCCAACCCACGATCAAACCAATTCCTATCAAACCTACGATCAAACCAATTCCTATCAAACCTACGATCAAACCAATTCCTATCCAACCCACGATCAAACCAATTCCTATCAAACCTACGATCAAACCAATTCCTATCAAACCTACGATCAAACCAATTCTTATTAAACCTACGATCAAACCAATTCATATCCTACCTACGATCAAACCAATTTATATCCGTATCCAGCTATTTACAGTAACAATATAATTTATCAACAACCAAACCCAGCGGTGCCACTATATAATTTTTTTGGCGGTAGTAGTAGTACTACGTCTGGCTGTAATGTAACTGATAATATTGATGACAGAAGTAGTGTTGATCCAACGTTAATGGAATTAAGTGATGATCAGGATGAGCAAGATGATGGCGGTCCGTATTATTCTAATGAAGAAGAAACAGGAGAGGATTACACTGACCAGTCGGATTTGTCGATCGATGAATTTGAAGATGAGGAAATTCAGAGATGCGATACCACATTGTTAGTTACCGGACGAACTGAGAGACACCATCCCGTAGAAGCGTTAAATAATTTTGAGATGTTTGTCCGTTTAGGCGCGAATGAATATCTTTTAGGACTCGATGATGAGTTAACTGAAAATAGAATATTTGCTTCTAAATCGTCTTTAAATTGGGTAATTTGTGATTGGAGTGTTAGGAAAAACGTTCAATGTTGGGTACAAGAAAGTTGTAAAACACGACTTATTATGAAATGCAAAGAAGGTAGTTGTCCTTGGAGATTATACGCTAGACCTGAAGAGGGCTCGATCACATGGAGGATCATCACAAATAAAAACCCCCACAACTGTAGAAGACCACCAGGAGACCGCAAACACTTACAACTCACATCTAATTTGATTGCAGGATGTGTTCGACAACATTTAAAGAAGGATCTCTCTCTAACAATTCAACAAATCGGTATGATTATAGAAACAAAATATCCCGGTGTGGCACCGACGTACGGTAAACTTTGGCGTGACCGAGAAAGAGCAATTGAACAATTATTTGGCACTTGGGAAGGATCATATACATTGCTTCCACAGATATTGGAGGCGATTGCTCGGACTACTCCAGGTACAAAATTTAAATTATTGACGTGTGATACTTCGGATAATAATGTAAAAATGTTTAAATCCATAGTTTGGGTTTATGGACCGTGTATTGCAGCGTTCAAACATTTAAGGCCCGTTATAACCATTGACGCTGGATTCTTATCAGGCTGTTATAAGGGTAGATTATTGATGGCGTGTGGATACGATGCAGAGAATAAAATCATTCCTCTAGCATTTGAAATCGGGAATGCAGAAAATATGGACAATTGGGGTTGGTTCATGCGATGGGTCCGTAATGAAGTGATCCAATGTAATATGAAAATATGTGTTATATCCGACCGTCATAGGAGAATAAAGGGAGTTTTTGAGCGACCGCATTTGGGATGGTCTATACAACATGGAGAGGCGGTACACCGGTATTGCATGCAACACGTCGCAGAGAATTTATATAAGGAAGCCGGAAAAACTGGAAAGAAAGAAGATAATCTCAGAGATGATTTCCGAAGAAGACTAGCGAACAAAAAGAAACCGCGTCGTTTCGTAGAAAGATGGCGAATTTTGAGGAAATCAAATAGAAAAGCTTATGATTTTTTAAAAAAAAATCGGCAGAAGATTAGAAAATGATGATAAAGAACCTCCTAATTTTGCTTCGTGGGCACAAACGTATGATGGAGGACATCGATGGGGTATAATGACCAGCAATGGTTCTGAAGCTCTGAATAGCGTCTTCAGAGTTGAACGAACTTTACCGGTTGCAGCAATTCTGGAGGGAACATGGTATAAATGTGCTAAATGGTTCGATAAGAGGGAAATGGAAGCAATGAACCTGCATAGAGCATGCAAGCAATGGCCAAAAAAAATTGATGACATCTTGGCAAAACGTGACGACAAAGCAGGTTCGTGTTGATATTATTTTACTATATTTTACAAAATTTTGAACATATCGTGATACCTTTTGTATTTATTTCAATAATTACATCTCGTATGAACGTAATTCCACTCGGAACTGCTCGAGGAGAATATGAGGTTCATGTGCTTGGTGAGAGGATCGAGAGTGGAGGGTATGGACCGTTCAAGTACACTGTTACAATTTCGAGTGAACGACGCACTCGAGATGACCCACAATTGCCGGAACCGCACTGCACGTGTGATTGTCAAAAACCTCAACTGACTGGGATACCCTGCTCTCACGTAATTGCTGTATGCCAACATAGAAATTTTGATGTGTACGGTTTCATAGATGAGCGATACAATACAGCTCATCTACTGAATACTTGGTCCGGACAATTTTATTGTTACGGTGATCAACAAGTTTGACCGCCATATCTTGGAGAAACTATAATACCAGATAAAGAATTGATAAAAATTGGTCGGCGTGCGAAGGTTAGACGTCAAATGGTAATGGATGAGATGGAGGGCAGGATACGTGGTCGAGGTAGAATGAGAAATATACAGTCTTCTGAAGGTGGGTCATCTCGAAGAGATGAAATGAGTCGTGACCCACTTCCAATGGATACATTACAATCAAGACGGCATAGGAATAAGGCTTCAAGTCCCACAACAAACAGAAGAACCCAAACTTCTCGAAATACTTTGCAATCAGCGAGACACTCAACTAGTTATGATCCAAGAGATAACAACAGAATAACTCAAACTTCTCGAGATGCATTGCAATCAGCGAGACACTCAACTAGTTATGATCCAAGAGATAACAACAGAATAACTCAAACTTCTCGAGATGCCTTGCAATCAACGAGATTCTCAACTGATCATGATCAAGAAAGACAAGCTGTCAATGCTTCAACTAGGGGTGCTAGAGGAAATAATTTTGGAGGTAGAATCTTAAATTTTTTCGCACGGAGGAAAAAAAAATTGATGTATGTTTTATTTTTTCGTACTAGATGTGTGTTGTATTTAAGCAAGGGCATGTTGTATTTAAGCAAAAAATATGTTGTATTTAAGCAGAAACTCCATAATAAAATATAACCACAATAAAACAAATAATACAACAATAAAAAACAACATAGAAACTCCATAATAAAATAATACAAAAAAAATAATATCCATAATAAAAAAACAACATATAAACTACTCCTGACGACGCCTAACATATCGACGTGTTCTCGGACGTGTCTGTAAAACTAAAGACGGTATATCAGTGAGCTGATTATTTTTTTTTAACAATTAATATTGACTAAGTTGTAGAACAAACAACTAACCACGCTAGGTGTATATCGAGGAGGTGGATGAACGTCATGCTGCTCCCGACCACGAGCAAGTGGAGTGAAATCTCGTGTCTGTGCAGGCACTGCAGCATCATCCTGAATATGCGATGACTCTCCAGGCCCGGAAGGATAACCATACTGGGCTGGATCATAATGCTGGCCGTACTGCGGATCCCATTACTGGTCGTACTGCGGTACATGATCCATCGGTATCTGCTGGGTCTGTGAGAAATGCTGAGTGCCGAATGGATCTGAGAAATGTGCACCCGATGGATCGGGAATCTCAACAGACAACCTAGCAACAACTTCGTTCCAATCGTAGTTCTCTGGCATCTGTTAATACAGTTCAAATCATTTAAATTACGCTGTTAATACAGTTCAAGAGATTAAATCAAGGTATACATTACTTACGTTGTCGAGGAGAGACGTGAAGTCAGCATTCTTATAGGGGAAATGTGGGGGATGTGTAGTGGATGGAGTCGGTGCAGTCTCAGTATCACCCGTCGAATCCGGAATAGCATCAATATCCGTGGGTAATCCCGCCGCCGTAAGAAGCTCGTCCATCTTATGAGGCATGCTTGCATCCTCAAAATGCCTCTTACAATCGGCGAGCGAAATCTTACCAAACCGTCTCCATCCCCTAGTGACCGCCCATCGGACCGCCTTCAGTGCACTCTTTGTAACTCTAGCGATCTGTTATACAATGATTACATACATATATTACTTATTACCGAATAGTGCATATAGATATATAAATTTTATAAATTTTAATATACCGTGCGCTGTCTGTGAGGTACGTGAGGAATGTAGCCGATGTCAGGGATCTCCGCTGCCGAAGGTATAGGAAGTACGACATCACTCGGATCAAGTGGAGCGCTAGCGGCTCCATAGACCTCAAACCACTGTCGATACCTATTATAATCCTCCGCATTCCACTCTTCTTCATCCGGGTCTCGTGGAGGAAGCTCATCTCATATGTCTACATACGCCTGATGATGTTGTCTCCAGTTCATATTTTTTTTCTTGAATCCAAGCGCGGATAATTTCTGATGCTCCTCCACAAATGCCTGTAAAATTAGTTAGTATAATTTTGCAAATAGTTAGTATAAGAAATAATAAATATAAAAATTATAATTTTTTAGTATATATGGTAGAATACCTCGGGAAGTGGAGGCGGTACTGACTGAATTAAGCCGAACTGTCGCCTCACCCGATCCGGATAGTACCACTCTACTATCGGAAAGTAAATAAGTGGAAGCCGACAAGTATACGAGTCCATAGAGTCGTCTACGCATGTCGGCAATAAGTGACGAACCGACTCGTACGGCCTCCAATTGACATGTGTGTGCGGCAACATAATCAGCTGATCCCTCATGTACTTCACACCGACGTGTGACGGATTGAGATATCTGTTCTTATC
This sequence comes from Schoenoplectus triqueter, assembly GCA_964058805.1. NCBI lineage: Eukaryota > Viridiplantae > Streptophyta > Magnoliopsida > Poales > Cyperaceae > Schoenoplectus > Schoenoplectus triqueter. Next base: position 30,579 of record CAXKVV010001493.1, read on the forward strand.
AAGCGTCCATTTCCTATTATCAGTTCAAATTATGATTAGTGATTACACATATATTTTCATCGATTGATTGATTATTTTTAAATTAAATTATTACCTGCCAAAAGGCGCACAACTATCACGGTCCGGTGTACCTCAGTCACTGAAAATGAATGCATCTGAGGCAGGTAATGGACGAGCTGGGGGCAAACGCGTCTAGCTCCACAACAATAACAAACTATCAGTCCCTGGCATGCCACATCAAGACGCCGATATAAATAACCAACTACCGCAGCGCCCCAATTTCTTCTTCTACCGAATTGTAAATCTTCCTGTAAATTAAATATTAGTAAT
>CAXKVV010001494.1:0-23078 GCA_964058805.1 Schoenoplectus triqueter
GATTGCCATGGCCAAGTATAATGCGTCAGTTTGAAATTTTTTATCAAAAAATATGATCGTTTGAAGTTTAGATGGTTAGATTTCAATTTTGATTTCTTCATTCTTTCAAATTTCTCTTTTTCTCTCTGAAGATCGCTTTTATATGAAACAGATGAGGAAGAAAGTAGTCAATCCATAGGATTTGGTTTTTAAATTTTAATTTTTGGATCACTGGATGATGAACAAATTGTGAGATTGAAAAATCTAGCAATCCGTAAGAGCAAAAACGTGAAATGTTATTGGTGGATTCTTTTTTTATCATCAAAAAATTTGAGTCTCACCTTTTAACAATGATTTTTTTACAAAAGTCATTGCTAAATATCATCTTTGATAATGATTCTTTATAAAGAACCATTGTTAAATAATATCTTAATTTAATAATAATTTCTAGAAGGAACCGTTGTTAAAAATATATTCAACTTTTTGATGTGTCTGAGCTTTATTTTAATAATTTTTTTTTATTAAAAATCATTACAAAAGAATTTCTCAATATTTTATTAATGTCATTGATCTTTTTAACAATAAAATTGATTAAAATCATTATTAAATAAATATTTTCTAAGTCCCATCTGTTGTAGTGGGCAGTGCTCATTGGGCAAGTTCTCCAATAACATGAATATTTTCTAAGTCCCATCTGTTATAGTGGGCAGTGCTTATTGGGCAAGTTCTCTAAGTGTAAGCCAACAAAGACCATGTTATCCAATAACATGATTTCAACTTGTGTTACTTACGCATGCATTGTTATATATAGAGAGAGTGAGAGAATTTGGCTATTGTACTATGCATATAGCTTCACTACGCCAAATATAGTTAATTGCAACGAATTATGGCAACAGAGAAGAAAGTGGATGCACTAGATTGGGTGTATTGCTTCATAGATAGTAGTTGCACTAGAGACTCTTTACTGCAACGAAATATTCCAATTGCATCTAATTTTAGTTGATGCCCGAAAAAACTTTGTCGCCACGGAACTAAATTGCTTATGCAACTGAATCAAACTCATTAATCACATCACTTTCCAATTAATATTATTATTGTTAACTAACGTAGTTAACTTTTTTACTCTTACTCTTCCAACCGGAAGTTATAACTAACAAAAAATAACCAATTAGAAAATCACATTTTTCCTTCTTTCTAGTAAAAGAAAACTAACAATAATTAACTTTTTTTACTCTTACTTTTTTGAAAGTGAGTTATTACAACTAATAAAAAATAACCAATCACAAAACCGCGCCATTCAGGAACTCTGTGGCCTTTCATCCAAATTCCAACCTAATATTTTCTTACCCATCAGTGCTAACCTCTAAATAAGTCCAAATAATTCTTCTTCTCCAGGATTTTGCAGTAATTAACATTTAATCATGACTTTAAATATGATATATTGATATTATTTTTTATTGTTTTGTCTGATTTTCTTTTTTGTTATTAATTCTTATATTGCATTTAGATGCGATATACTATGAAATAAAATTATTCACCTCGTGCGTTGCATAATTTGACAAACTTTCAACGTAAAATTATTTCCACATGAACAATTTTTTTTGTTTTTTACAATTATTTTTTAAGATATGATCTCACATGGTACAAGTTCTAAACTACCGTGTGAATATATCATTTTATTTCCAGAAATGAAAATAGGATTTTAAAAAAGAAAAAAATTTGAAAATTGAAACTACTTTTCGTTTTCCAAAAACAAAAAAAAATGAAAAAATGAAAATGATCCAAACACACTAAACCGTCATTTCCTTCATGAAATTGATATGCTTGCTTACTAATTTTTACGTGCAAAGACATTCAGAAAATCTATATTATATAATATAGAGCGTATATAGTGAAAAATTATGTAACATAAATAAATTAATAATTAATAATTTTTATTTTTTTAAACATTGTCTACTATACAACTTTATTAAAAAAATTGAATGGATGAACTAGCAAAAAAACTATCGATTCAGATATATGAGTCGAGTAACGAGTAAGTACAAGAAGTCAAAGCTGCTGAGATGGTGAAATCATGAAAGATAATGAAATATAAATTATCGGATTAGAGTTTAGCAAAAAAAAATATAAACGATTACTATTTGAATGGATGAACTAGCAAAAAAACTATCGAGTCGGATACATGAGTCGAGTAATGAGTAAGTACAAGAAGTCAAAGCTAGATGGTGAGATCATGAGAAATAAATTATCGGATTAGAGTTTAGCAGAAAAAAATATATAAATGATTACTATTCGAGCAGAGTCGAGCCAACCCCAACTCAAACTCAGCTCATTTAACTATCAAGTCATATTAGCTCGAGCCAAATTAGCTCGAATCCGAGCTGAGCCACGAACCCGAGTTTTTTTGTGCAGCCCTAATTTAAACAACGACATAAGATAATATCATCTTAGATCATCTCTAATTTATAAATTGTTTGGAGTTGCTGTCAAGTCACTGCTTTAGACAATTTAATTAGAATCTCTCCATCGCTACAACCCATTTTAATTTTAGAAGTGGTATGCACCATATATTACAAATTTAGTACTCTCAATCGCTAAAATATAAAATTTCCTTCTCCAATGCTAAAATTAGCATTATCAAAAGAGTTATTTGTCTGATGTGATGTTTAAAAATGAATTTCTATTTTATTAACTCTTCTAAATAGTTTCTAAATTAGAAACCCTCATTTAGTCAAAATTAAAATAGCAATGAAACGTAGGATTTCAGTGGTTCAATGGCGCAGGTATAAAAAGTTATATATGATTTGGAAATTTAACGTTCATGTAATAATATCGCACCACACTTCACAGATAAATCATATAAACTATGGTTGATAATTTTAAATTTTCACCAGAAAATATTATCAAAATTAATTAAAATAAAAAGAATTAATCATAAATTATATGCAACAAATAAAAAGATAGTTTGAAAAGCTGTTTTGAAAAAAAAAATCAAATTGGACCCCCTTATTGTTATATAAATTCATTATCACTGATAAGCTTAATCACCAAACAAAAGCGTGATATCTATATCTATACTATATAGATATACTATATTACAAAGAGTGTATGTATTAAATGCACCATTAATGTTATCAGATAATGTGTAATGACTGAAATATTCATATTCAATTTATGAATTTAAGAGTCTTTGTAATTGATTTAGATAAAAATTATATCTAAATAAAATATATTATTTATAATAAAATATTATTAAATATAATTATTTTATGAAAAATATATAACATCATAACATCTATTTAGAAACAGATATAAATTTTTCTCTTTGAAAAAAATATAAACGCATATTAGGTGTATATAAACAATAAGAAAAAGGGGCGCAATTTCATATCAATAATTTCAATATAGTGCGTTGACGATTTTGATTCGATTGGACACATTTTTAATCTTTATTTTCCTCTCCAGTCAAACAAATAATTTGCTCGATATGCCTCTATCCCGCCTCCCTCTCTCTCTCTAAACCAAACCCTAGTACCCCTACTCTGCCTATCCTCTCCGCTCCACTCCATTCTCCCTCTCTGCTCTGTCCGCCAACCTTTTTCTCTCTGTTGAGCGTTGCCTCTCTGCATCGCTCATGCCCCGCCACCCCTTCAGCCACGCCTCGCCCCTTCCCCTCCACCTTCTGCTCTGCCCCTTCCCCTCCACCTTAACCCTGTTGATATAGCAAAGTCCATATTTTATGAGATTCTCCTTCTTTCATAATCTAATTTAATTTAGATGGTTATCATGTATCATTTCCTATATTTGTAACCATCTGATGGATGACCATTAAAGAATACCATGACATGTTGAAGGATATGGTCTGAATTTTCAACAAAATTGCTTTAACCTTTTTTTTATGTATTTATGAAATTATGTTTTTGATTTATTTGAAACTTTAGAAAATGCAGTATGGATATGACCAGAACTGAATTGAAATCATGATTTTGCAACTTCTACTATTTTTTTTTCTTTTAAAATTTCATTCCTGAACATTTTGGAAGTGCTCATTGTTGGAATCCAGTATGATCCTTTAGATTAATGGGTATCAAGTCATGGTGCTGAGGCATGAGACATGATGCATGAAGGAGAAGTGGAGAAACATGTGAATTATTTTACTTTCACATAGTTTTATAAATAAGGTACATAGTTCTTAGGGCAAACAGCACAGTTTGTACTTCGTTAGATTATAGGTAATGGTTAAATTACTGAATAATGATGTTGAAGAGAATATATATTGCTTCTATGTTTAGTGTGACTTTCATGATTACTCTAAAATTAGGTGTCCTGTAACAAAATCTGAACTGATACAGTTCAAAGTTGTTGGTTGGTCATTGATCCTAACAAAATTGGTTTTATTGATAAGTATTTATTTCTTTTGTCAGCTTGCTTGGGTTTAATGCACCAATTAGTTTAGGACTCATAAGGTTTACTTAACCCTTTTGTTTTGTGGGAAAAGTGTAGAAATAAATGGATACCCTCTTAATTATAAAGAAGTTTATCCCAAGCAGTGATTTAAAGGTAGCCAGTCCCAGTTTATCTCTGATATAACTATACTATCATTATTCAATAAAAATTCAGCAGGGCACCCCTCAAGCTTCAAAAAGAGAAAATAGAAAGAAAATGCACCCACTGCATAGCGTGAGCATTATACTAGTCTAAGACAAAAGGTACTTTAGTTTTTCTAATTTTTCATTTTTTCTAACCTTCCCATTTTTTTAATTCTAATTGGTAAATTATACACTGACAAATAATGTCCCCTGACTAGTTTGGATAGAATAATATTTAATCTGATCATTTTATTAAATCTAGCAAAAATTTAACAGTTTGCACCGTGTCAGGTACTTGTTCATAGGCCTATTAGCCCTGGCACTCGATAAGAATGTTGCCGGAATGCGTCCAGTGTCAAAACCAGTCCTTGTTTAAGTCCAGCACCATTTCTGTTCGAGGCCCCTCTTTCTTATTCATTTTTTTTATTTTTTTAATCTTTAGAATTGCTGCATGTTAAAGGCTGCAGAATTACAATCATTAGGTGGGCTGCAGTTTCTTGCATCACCACAGCAGCTCAATATTAAGAACTATCCAAAGATTGAAGAAATTGTGGTCGAGATGTATTTGAAAAACTTCCATTAGGTAACTTGTCATTTACCACTTGCATTGTGTATTAATATTTCAACCGTTTTCATAATGTCAAGAGGCAACAATACCTTAAGTCCCGGCATAAAGGCTTATTCTTTGAAAAGAATTCATATATTTTTTTAGTTGATGCCCACCTTCACACCTCCTTGATAAGGAACCAAAATAGATAACCACACGCATTTCTTCTTTATTTTTAAGGCCTCAGTCAGCTGCATAAATCAAGTATAGCATCTGAGCCATCATTGCTAAGCAGAATTAGGATGATTGGTGTATTGATTAAGCTGTGCTTGGGTGTGTGTGCGCGCCTATAACTATTTACACATCTAATGAGGTCTCATACTAACACCCACCATTCTCCACAGGTCCAACATTGAGTAAATGATGGAATAGAGGCATAGGTCCACTGTGTGTTGGAGGACTTGCTCTTGCATTTGCTGAGTTGTCTACACTGACAAGAAAGCTTGAAGAGATTTTTCTTATTATCAGTATTTTTGTTGATGGTAATTATCTAAACTTTACTCTAATTTTTGTGTTTTTCTTCATAATTTCTAGATACCTATTACAAGGGATTGTCATTATGTCCAATAACAGATGTATTGTAGAAGTTTACTTTAGTCCGAGTAATCTCATTATTCAATTCAGTTTTAATTGTTGTTTTCAGGGATGTTATGAAAATTTGATATCCTATGTTCCTCTTCTTGTTTTTTGTTTGTCATCTCTAGTTTTGAAATGTAGGGTCTATAATAACGTACTTGAAGTTGTATTCAATATTGAAGGCACATGAATATGGGTTTCGGGTTTTCTTGATCACACTATGCTATCTAAAGATCCTGGGTTGACAAATGAATTTATTGAAACAGCCATCTGCGGGTTTTTACTCATTGCCTTGGTGCCACTATTGGGCTTGGTGTATATATCTTAATTTACCCCATTTTGATTCAACCACCAGCCAGTTTTTTTGTCATGTATTTTGGTGCCATTTTTCATAACTAATGTAAATTTGGATGTTGGAAAATTAATATTTTAATGAAAGATATTGTTTAATTTGTCTTTTATGTTGTTTAATTTTTGACTTTTAGTTTACTAGTGAAATAATATTAGAAAATTATTTTTAGAACCCTGGAATCATTCAATTCCACAAAATATCTATTAGAATAATTCAACGAGTCATCTAAACTCGGTGAATCTATACTAGTCAAAATTATAACAATCGTTACAATAATTTATGTTAGTGGTTGCAATAGTTTATTAAGTAGGTTATAACATATAATAGCGCAACTAGCCTTTCTTGTTGCAATATTTTATTGCCACGAAGCTTCTCCAACAATTTGTTCCATTGCATTAAATTGATGAGTTGCTCCAATACTCGGTTGCAATAACACACATTTTGCCATAAATATTAGTTGGCTTAAAATGCAAATTGCAACAAAATATTTGTAGCAATATATCTATTACAACTTAGTTTCCGTTGCAACAACAATATCAATTATAAGACGTCGTCGTTGCGACATATTGCAACCACTGACAACCAATTTTATTCGTTGTAAATTCACTCTAATGCAACCATTTAATATCTATTGCAACCAATTTTTTAGTTGCCCGACCTTGTAAATGGTGTAGTGATAGCACAGATCGCCTTCGTGTTATGGATAGGTTATTCGTTATCAAAGTGTAAATGGTCGATCTAACTGTACAAAATGATTTTCGTATGAATATCTCAATGTAGACAAAAAATATATATTTTTAGAATTTTTTTACTATTTTTCAAGATAATTAGAAAATTATCCCTTTTGAATGGCTCATAATAACTAAATCAAATGATTTTCTAACTATCTTAAAAAATAAAAAAATCTAAAAAAAATATAATATTTAGTCTACATAGAGATATTCATAGAAAAATCATTTTGCATAGTTCGGATGGATTATTTAAACTTTAAAAATGAAGAACTGATTCATAGCACGAGGATGATCCATGCTATGCATAGCATAATAGCTTAACTATATAAATAGTGAGGCTATGGTGCTTCACGTCCGTATCTCGAATATATAAATTGTGTGCTTTGCATTCTATTTTTAATTTTAAGTCAAAAATAATCGATCTGAACCATTCAATCTAATCTTCATATAAAAATCTATTAGTAAACCAAATTTTATATTTTTTAGAATTTTTTTACTATTTTTTTCTGATGAGAAGAAAAATGACTTGATCTGAGAATCCTGGTTCATCCAAAAATGATAATTTTATCCCTATCCAAAAAAAATAGCAAATAAATTCAAAAAAATTTAAAATTTGGTTTACTAATAGATTATGATATGGAGATTAGATTGAGCGGTTTGGATTGATCATTTTTGACTTACAAAATTAAAAATAGAGCGCAAAGTACACAACGCTTTTGTACTTTGCAAAGCATCATAGATTATGGTGCTTTGCAAAACAAAAAACCGTTATTACTTCGGGGTGAGATTTCATATCCTGAGGTCTCAAATGGTCAATCTAAGCTGGTCAATAATTTTTTCATGTCAAAATCTTGTAGGATACTAAATTTCATAATTTTTTTAGCTTTCTAACTATTTTTTAAATTATTTTTTAAAACATCCCTGTTTAACATAAAAAATAGTCTATTTCAGAGATGTTTTTAAAAATAATTTAAAAAATAGTTAGAAAGCTCAAAAAATTATGAAATTTAATATCCTACAAGATTTTAACATGAAAAAATTAGATTGATCATTTGAGATATCAGGATATGAAATCTCACCTCAAAGCAATAACAATTTTTTTACTTTGCAAAGTACCATAAGCTATCTCTCTCTCTCTCTCTCTCTATATATATATATATATATATATAGAGAGAGAGAGAGAGAGAGAGAGAGAGTTGCGCTATGGTGTTATGGATTATTTCTTCAATCTCAAAGTCTAAATGATCGATCCGAACCATTCAAAATGATTTTCATATGGATATCTAGTTCGAGATCAAATTTTATTTTTTAGAATTTTTTTACTAATATTTTTAGATAGTTAGAAAATCACTTGATTTAATTATTATGAATCATCCAAAATGAGTGATTTTCTAACTATCTAAAAAATATAAAATTTAGTCTCCAACTAGATATCCATATGAAAATCATTTTGAATGTTTCAGATTAACCATTTAGATTTTAAGATCAAAGAAATATTTCATAGCACGGAAACGATCCGTACTCTGCATAGCACCATAGCCCAAAGAAGCGGGATATGAATTTTCTGTTCTAAAAAAAATGATAACGGCATAACATTATTTACATCCCGGAAATTATATTAAATTGAGTGGAGGGAAAATTATTTTCATATGAATATCTAGTTGGAGATCAAATTTTATATATATTTTAGATTTTTTTACTTATTTTTTAAATAGTTAGAAAATCAATTGATTTAATTATTTTGAACCGTCCAAAATGAGTGATTTTCTAACTATTTTAAAAAATAGTAGAAAAATATAAAATTTAGTCTCCAACTAGATATTCATGTGAAAAACATTCTGAGCAGTTCATATCGACCATTTAGATTTTGAGATCAAAGATACATTCCGTAGCACGAAAATGATCAGTATTCTGCATAGTACCATAGCCCAAAGAAACGGGATATGAATTTTCTGTTCTAAAAAAAAAAGATGATAACGGCATAACATTATTTACATGCAGGAAATGATATTGAATTGAGTGGAGAGAAAATTGATCAACAACCTAGTATAAAGCTAACGAACTGTTATGAGTAATTAATATGTTCAACTTATTTTTTCCTTTTCTTTATTCTGAATTAAGGTTCTGGTTTGAGTTCTTTAGCAGTTATTAAAGGGTTGTTTTAATTGCATTGGCCTTGGAATTTGTTAACTCTTACATGGCATCTTATGTGATTGCAGAATTTTTTGAGGTTGAGATAATGTTTGGGTCATAATTTTTCAATTTAAATTAAGTACCGGATGTATATAGCTTTCACGCATGTCAACATCAGAAAGTTCTTATTAGTTACGGTTAGTATAACAAAGGAGACCGCTAATTGTACAATTAGCTAGTCGGTTTATCTACTTTACATAATAAATAAAAAAAATAAAAACTAATGAAAATTGAACTTTCTCTAATCGTAAATTTCTTAGACTAATCAATTGTGCTCAGCACACTCGCGCTGCACACGACCATCGCTTTTCAAAGAGCCATTTTTTCTCCATTTTGGACGTAAGGGATAAAGTGTATTGTCTTTTTTTTTATTTATTGGAAAGATGAGAATGAATTTCTCAAATTTCATAATTATTTATAAAAATTTCTATCCGAATTTCAAATTTACAATTCCTTACACAGAAAGTATTGCTCCTCGTCAATAGGCCAAAGATTAGTTCTTGGAATAAAGTGTATTGTCATTTGTCAAAAAAGAAATGAAATGAAAAGACATTCAGAGAGCTCGAGTTTTCTTGATTATCAGCATGCAATTAATCAATTATCATATCGAAAGGAAGTGACATGATCAGATAACTAGAGCAAATTTCAAGGACAATATCTAATTATAAGGCAATAACTAATGACAACGCACATGACAACACATTGCACATGGAAATACATGCATAATCCTTCTTTTTACGCCTCGATCGTTACACTACTTAAACCAAAGAAGCTCATCTGAGCCGTTAGATTAAGCTCGTGCATGGATCTTCGGCTGCAAATTATCGATTTATCATACCATCTTGTATTCTTGTGCTTGTAAGTTGTAACTGATAAGCGGCAAAACAATATAGAAGGAACCCCTGTATATATGTATATATGTATTTATGTATGTACGTATCCTCCGCATCTTAAGAAAATAGAGAGAAAAAGCAAGTAGCATGCATGCGTAAGGATAGCCAATTCGTCGTCTCAGCGAATCTATTTGTGCAATTATGATTTAGATATTTATTTTAGGTTAATACACATAAAAAATCTTTGCCTAAATCCATGCTGTCTCATCTATTATCTATTTCTCCCAACTTAATTATCGTATGTACGTATATGAATTTGATAAACTGGCCGTAAAGTACATACATTCAGTAATTAAGTAGCGTTTTTAAACAAGCTCATAATATATATTTTTTTTCCATAGCTAGCAGTGAGGTCTCTATTTTGGTAAGATTATATTGCTAATAAACATGTAGATGCGGATAATCACATGTTAGAGTACTTATGACCTTCCAAAAGAAATTATTTTTTGTTACTAAATTAAATGCTGTTCTCAGATTTCATAGTCCTTCAAAACGGATTATGGTTGGGTTCATATTTCACGGGCTAGCAAAGTTGATTTATTTCTCCATCCACTGCTGAGGAACACACAAAGTACAAACATGAAAAATATAAGGTGCAGCGATTTTGATTAGTGTATGATACATAAATCTGTAAGATTATGCATATAAATGCACTATAACAATTATGAGGGGGGAGGGGGGAGGGGGCATAGAGACAGATTGATTTTTTCCATATGTTTTATTATGATAAGACTACACAGCAACTTCATGGCGTTGACCAAGACACAGATTGATTTTTTTTCCTGATACTTGAATAATCAAAATGTTTCTAAAATAAAAAAAATATTTATCAGAGAACTGTTAAAATCGTAGTGTTAAAAACGTCATATTTTTTTAATTGTATACAAATTACTTGCAAAATAATCCAAATTTAATGTTTATATTATTAAAGAAATTAAATACATCTGTAAGTTAATTTAAATAATACTTTTTAAAATAGTAATGTATACATATATCATGTTACTAGTAAAAAAAAATAGTACGTTTCAGTCACTTTTCACCTTTTCGGAAGGAATTAAAAACATGAAAACACAACAATCAAGTCTCAACTATTCTGACACTTAGTAAGAGGCAAGTGCAACTAGCTTTTACCAACTCGAAGAACACAATACCACACAACAGAATAGTGTCTGAGAGAGAGAGAGAGAGAGAGATCAGCTTAGGCTGTATTCTCTCTGGTTGGTAGTGGTAGGCTCTCATTGAAACTACCCCATCTGCCCTCATTACTCCTCTCTCTCTATTCCGAATCCAATTTAAATCCCCCTCCTCTCCCTCCTCCAATGCCCAATAAATTCAATACAGGTAGTCAGTATACATCCCTTTCCCCTCTCTTCCTCTGCTTTTCTCCCTTTTCTTATCAACCTTTAAAAGGCATAACAAGGAAGCAACAAAGCACAAAGCCATTGCCATATAACAAAAGAGAAAAAACAAGGTTGGACGAAAAGCAAAATCATCATGCCCCGACAGCTGATGCCGGATTTCTCTACCTCGATGAAGCTGAAGTACGTCAAGCTGGGGTACCAATACCTGGTGAACCATTTCCTTACTCTTCTTCTAATCCCCGCAATTGCTACAACTGCAGTTGAGCTCTTCCGTCGAGGGCCTGAGGAGATCATTTCCCTGTACAATTCGCTTGAGCTCGATGTACTTCACATCCTCTGCTCTGTCTTTGTAGTAATCATTGCCCTGACCGTGTACTTTATGTCCCGCCCCCGTTCCGTATACTTGATTGATTACGCGTGTTTCAAGCCCTCTCCATCATGTCGTGTCCCGTTCGCAACCTTCATGGAGCACACTAGCATGATTTGTGAAGACCCAAAGTCGATGAAGTTCCAGACGAGGATACTAGAACGATCAGGCCTGGGCGAGGAGACGTGCTTACCTCCCGCAAATCACTACATTCCACCAAACCCCACAATGGAGGCATCACGTGCAGAGGCCGAACTTGTCATTTTCTCAGCCATTGACGATTTGATCAAGAAGACAGGGCTCCAGCTGAAGCACATTGATATATTGGTCGTGAATTGCAGTCTTTTCTCCCCGACGCCTTCTCTTTCGGCAATGATCGTGAACAAGTACAAATTGAGAAGCAATATCAAGAGTTTTAACCTGTCAGGGATGGGGTGCAGTGCTGGGCTTCTCTCCATTGATCTCGCTAGAGACCTCCTCCAAGTTGGTCTTCCTAGCTAATATTATTTTATGGTCTTTTATTATTATTATTTTTAATTTGAAGGGTACCATTAAAAAGTTTATGATCTTTTGAGCTTCTAATTCTTCTATTCTATTTAAGAGACCAACTGTCTTTGCTGGCATAGTGACGTTACCTTCCTTGCCTAACAAAAGAGATGGAAAAGAGACAGGAATATAGCATAGGAATTAATGCTACAGATAGTACAATAACTGAATCTTAAACTACTTCTAGTAAAGATTTGAGGGGTTGGCTGCCGAGAAACTTGTTAACTCATAGAAATATTTAAAGAATATCACAACAATTAAGCTTGGGAGAGAATGTCAATGACCTTGGTAACATTTTTTACCTCTTACAGGTGTATCCCGGATCAAATGCTCTGGTCATATCTACTGAAATCATCACACCAAACTTCTACAAAGGCAACCGGCGTGACATGTTACTTCCAAACTGCCTGTTTCGCATGGGCGCTGCTGCCATATTGCTGTCAAATCGTCGCCGTGATGCCATCCGAGCCAAATACCGCCTTTTACATGTGGTGAGGACACACAAAGGTGCAGATGACCGTGCGTATCGCTGCGTGTACCAAGAGGAGGATTCTGATGGCCACTGTGGAATCTCTCTATCAAAGGACCTCATGGCAATTGCTGGAGATGCACTCAAATCCAATATCACCACCATTGGGCCACTTGTGCTTCCTATGTCAGAGCAATTGCTCTTCTTCTTCACGCTTGTTGGCCGCAGGCTAATAAACCCGAGTTGGAGACCGTATATTCCAGACTTCAAGCAAGCGTTTGAGCACTTCTGTATTCATGCTGGTGGTCGTGCTGTCATCGATGAGCTACAAAGGAGCCTTCAGTTGTCTGCTGAGCACGTTGAGGCCTCCCGCATGACTCTACATCGCTTTGGCAACACTTCTAGCAGTTCGCTCTGGTACTGTGTCAAATTAGAACTTTAATTTACACATTCATGTTATGCAACTAACATAATTATGAAGACTGATCGGTGTGTCAACCGTATCTGGTTTTGTGTACAGGTATGAGCTTAACTACATTGAGTCGCAGGGTCGAATGCGACGTGGTGACCGTGTATGGCAAATTGGATTCGGAAGTGGATTCAAGTGCAACAGTGCAGTGTGGAAGTGCCTGCGCACGGTGAAGACACCAGTTGATGGGCCCTGGGAAGAATGCATCCACCGTTACCCAGTCGACATCCCGGAGATAGTTAGGCTCTAAAATCTCAAGAGTTGAACTATCAGATCTTCCATGTTCATGTTTAGCTTTCTTTTTCCACCTTTTTTTTCAATTATAACAGGGGAGAAAATGTTGATTATTGGTTAATTGTAATGTAATTGAGTGGAACCTTATACACAATAAATATTACTGCTTTTGAAATGACAGAGATCAATCATATATGATCGATCATATGCAATTGGATAAAACTTTACTGTTAGTGATGATCTGACCTATATTCTTGCAAGTTAATGCTTTTTTTAAAGTAATAGTTATACCACCGATATAATTACGAAACCAAAAAGTACTCATGGTACCACACCCTGGTATCAAATAGGGATACAAATTTACAGTCTTTTCAATACCAGTAAACCAAAATATGACAAAAGTGAGATAGATGTACAATATTCTCATACTGCCATCAAAATGAACTGCACAATACCAACATATCCTAAAATATTACTTAAAGCTTCTTAGCATTAGCCCTCCAAAAAGTCAGTCTTCTATTTTGGTCCTTCCAGAAATTCAATTTTATCATCTTCATGTGATAAGCTTTGGCTCTAAAAGTATCTGGAGTAAAAAGGTAAAGCTTGTAAACTCTAAGAAAGAAGCATTAGCTGAACTTTATCAAAAATCAGCATGAATACAACAGAAGTGCTCAAAAGTATGTCTCGCAACGACATTGATATATAAAAATTAATGAAAAAAAATCACTATTATATTGTTTCTTGGTGTTTAGTTTCACTAAAGGGGAGAGTGATTGGGTGAGTGTTCTCTGGAGAGAAATTTTCTGTGGAAAGTTTTTAAAGATTAATCACAATAGTTGTGGGAAAGTTGAAAGAATAGAGAAGATGCTGATTGATAGTTTAATGGGTTCTCTATATTAATCCATCTCAGTATATTACAGATCTATATATATATATAAGCTAATGCAAAAACCCTAATTACAAGTTATAACAAACAGACAAAAGCAGCTGCTAAGAGACAAAACTGAAGATATTCTGAAATATACAAACGGCTATATGTTGAAGTGTATGAGCTGTGATGAATCATCACCGGAGTTCTCTATTTATGCCTTGACTGAAGTCTAAATACAATTTTTGATGCGTGAAGGCTTTATTGTTATTAAATCAAGACCATTGATTTTTAATATGATATTAAAAATACTCCACCTGAAGAGTTTTTGCTCTCCAAAAAATGTAGAGTGATTGAGAGTTAAGAGGGATAATTGTTTACTGAGCACATATGTAAACAGATCAGATATTATTCAAAATTATCTGGATCTTTATCGGGATATTTTTTGCATACAAATAATTTTCGAGTACTGATATGGATTGAGATTTTTTTTACGAATACAAATGCAGTTATTGTTTTGAAACAAACCACCAAATTATCATTTAATTAACATATATGTATAAATTTCAGAACGTTATGAAATAATATATTCTAAATATAATATTGTAGTGATGAAAATTTGAGTGTTATTTTATAAGCATAAATTTCTAACAGACATAGTGCATCTCTTGAATTGCAGAAACAAAAAGAAAAAGATAAAGAAAACCTTGCATACGATCTGGATAACAAACGACAATTCTCCATTCTAAATTAGATAAAGATAAAGACCCAAGACAGTTCAAAAGTTGGCTGTCAACAAATTAATGTCAGCGGCCAGAGAATTATTGTCCATATTTCTCGCCAGCAAATAATATTTTCTATAAGAAAGCCCCACATTTTCATGTCAATCGTCTCTCTCAGTAAAATTTCATCCGAAGTTTTAGCGTAATTATTGGGCGGGCATCCTCTGCATAGATCTCTTTAAGGAAATTTGAAGGACTCATTTTAATTTTTATAACTGTGATAACATCTAAATATAAATTTTAATACACAAAGCTATTTATCATTATTAAATCAAAATCATTAATTGATGATCGGACAAATCAAAATAAAAAACCGCACGGCTACGCAGTCAATTCGCAACTATGGCTGTTGTTTGGCTTCGACGGTTGTACAAATTATTTTTTTTCCCTCTATAAGTTCACATAGCCTAGTCAAGTACAATATTACTCAAATGCTGGGACATTTGTCAGATCTATAATCAGACCCGTCAGTTTGTTGAATCAAAATGGTACTTTAAATTTTAAAGATTCATAATGACAAATGAATAATATTTTAGAGACTATTATGCAATTTACTATTTATTAATTTCAAGAACGATTTTATTTTAAAATGGGTACTTATTAGCCTGGACACCTGGAAATTAATACCTGTTGTGGCCGAGCTTAGACAAGACAAATGTTTGGGGGTGCGGTTTAAAATATACAACATCAATTAATCGGCAATTCATATATAAGTACTTACATTAAGAACGTCAGTTAAAATGCATGGTAAGAGATAATAGTAAACTTAGCACAGATGATAATAGATCTTGTCTTTTATGGAGTGATTTAAATTCAAATTCTGAAAAAAAATATATAAAAAATAAGAAAAAATAATTTTATGTCATCCTAAAATTTTTAATTTAACAAAATGTCACTTCAAATTTTAAACTTTGCCAAATTCCACACCAAAATCAAATTAATTAGGTTATTGCCACAATTATATATATGCTTAATAATTTTAATTTGAAATATTTTATATTCATTTTCAGTAATTCATATTTTCATTTACGCCCGTATCTGACATTGTATCTTCTCCTCCTCATCCGATCTACTGATATGAATTCATAATATCTATGGTACATTATTAGTAAAGTACTGATCGAAATTAAATTTCATCTTATAAATAACTCAACACGGATTTTGATGCTGTATGATACTATGATCTGTGAATAAAAACTGATCATTCTATTCTCTAATGATGTCCACTCCAGAGATATGCACCCCACCCACCTAAATGCTTTCCTCTCTGCATTCCTCTCACTCGTTGTCTCCTCCTGTTATTTTCTTCCCTTCCTCCTCTTTGTGTCAACTTCCAAGCCAAATTCAAATTTCTCTTTCTCCACTTGAGCGTCAATGGCAACATCCGCCTCTCCCTGGAATTCAGTGAGTTATATGTGTAAACCAAAAGAATGTGAGGGAAAGGGTATATGTGAATCCAGACTAGATAACCGGAGGGATCGTTTTTTATTTGGAAGAATAAAAAAGAGAGAGATGACAAATGGGCCTTGTTGGTCAGAGCTCAATTGGGCACTTTAATCGCTCAAGTATACTCTGGCGATGATAAATGAGTCTCGGTTGAACCAAATTGAGAAGAGGTAAATCAGAAGTGTGAATGAAAATGCTGGCTATAAGGGAGTATAGACTGAAGGGCACAGTAAGAAGGGCCGGTTCTATTACTACGAGAGAACACCGGAGGAGGAGCTGCCGGCGGAGAGGAGGGCGGGCGTAGGTTTCCATCATACCGAGCGACGAAAACAGAAGCGGAGAGAAATAAATCGATTCTATTTTTAACACAAAATTAATTTTCTGATGATTCTGATCTGATGAGGGTATTTTTGTCAACAGATAACTTATATATTTTTATTTAACAATTACACATTTATACAGTATTTGTGATAACAATCTAACTAATTTTATTTTAGAGTGGCATTTGTAAATATTCAAATTTTGAGATGGAATTTTGCTAAATTAGTAGTTTTGAGATGAGATAAAATTAATTTTTTCTAAAATATAATATATATTGAGATTTATGAGAGCTCTATTTTTTAATAATAAAAAAAATGCATGTAAGAAGTTCGATAAAGACTAATATGGATATAATACTAGAAACAATTCAAAAAATAATAATTTACTTTCTTACACTGCACAACGTATAATATGCTATTTATAACTTTTTTTGTATAAAATACACGAATAATAATAGATTTTTTTAAAAACAAAGCACATCAAACTAAACAACACATTAGTTATAATATTTATAATACGTATGAATAATAATATTAATATTTATGATATATATGAATAATAATATAAATAATTAAATGCTACAGAAGTTATTCGCGAACGATCATTTAATGACCGTTATTCATTAGAGAAGGTGTTGAAAATGAGTAATTATATATAATTAAACATTTTGTTTTTGTATGCGACATGTTACTGCTATGTTATTTAATAGGCACGAGAAAGACGCGCATTACATTGGAATAATCAATCATGCAAAAATAGTTGGTTGAACTTTGCAACTTGTTAAAAAAACTGTTTACGAAAACCCTTTAGTAAGGAGCCTTAATTAACTCATCTCTGGTTGGCTAATTATATGTATATGTGGATCATCCGAACTATATGGCGGTGGATGCTTGCTAGGCATCATAAATGAATTCACAAAAAGATAAAGCTAATTGCCTGATTGGATCTTATTTGTTGCGATTACGAACTTCGTTTGTTTTCAACTTATTTGGATATTTCTCTTTTAAATTAATAATGGCAATACCAATGTATTCAATTAATAATGGCATCATAAATGAATTCACAACATGCATTAGCGTTTTTATAACACCTTTTTGTAAATGTATGCATCCCTGATATATTTTTTTGGTCCTTAACAAAAAAAGGTTTTTTCTTTCAATTGAACTAATGAATAGATGTGATATATACACAACAAATATTATAGCTACTAACTAATAAGGTACAAAGTTGATGCTAGAAATTATTCACATGGAGGCCAAACAAAATATATGAAGCCACAATGTTATCATTCTTAACGATTCTAGAGAAAAGTATACAAATTATAAAATTCTTAATTTAATAATTAAGTTGCATGATTGAAATATTCAGATTTTAATTAAGATTGAAAACATTTAAAGATACAAATTAAACTATTCAAGCAAAGTGTCATTGATTTTTTTTGACGTTTAGATACTAACAATTAAAATGGGAGTTCCTATGGACAAAAGTTTATTTGATTCAGACATAGTTAATTAATCTCTTTAAATTTGACTATATTATGTTATTTTTCTCTTCCGAATCAAATATTCTGCTCCCAATTAAAATCCACATTTTCTACAGTCGGCACTGAATGCAGAAAAAAAGATGCACTAGCCAGTTTTATTAGTCTTCTAGAAACTATAAAAAGAATACGGATTCTACATAGCCTCACCAGTTTTTCTCCAAAAAAAAAAATAGCCTCTCCAGCTGACAGCTTAGAGAACAAGTTATATTTTATAACACCGGTATATTAAAAATCGGAAACTCCAATTGCAAATAATATTTTTAGTTATGTGAATTGTCCAAATTTCAGGTTGCACAAATTATTTACATATATCAGAATCACACCGAACAATCTAATTTTGTTTGGAAGAAATTAGATATATATTATCGATCCTCCAGTTTAATTCTAATAACTTGAGAGAAGCAAAACTAAGGTTAGTGAACCAAACTAATAGTAGAGATGGAAAATCTGATTCGACCCAAGAAATTTGTCTGGATTTGAATTTGACTAGTTTGATCTTTGAAAAAAAAATCAAATTAATCCAACTCAATCTGAGATTAATAACCTACAATTCAATCAAAATTAATATAAAATAAATTAATATATAAATTAACTCAACTAATTTGATCTGATCCAATCCAATACGATTACTTTGAGAAGGTCCAACTGCCTGCCTGACCGCTCCATTGCCACGCCTACTGATTAGGGCTGCAAACGAGTCGAGTCGAGTCGAGATGGGCTTAGCTCAAGCTCGGCTCATGAAAATTCGAGTCGAGTCGAGCCGAGCTCGTGAAACGCTTCGAGCTGAAAAACCTAGCTCAAACTCGGCTCGTTACTATTCGAGCTAGCTCACGAGCTGGCTCACGAGCCAATGCATGTGCGTTGACTCAATTTGATATTTAGATTTAGTACATCTACAAATTATAAGGTTGGTACATCTAGAAGATTGGTATAAAAATTGGTATATCAACAAACTATATTTTCAATGACATCTTCGTTGCATTAATTTGAATTGATGAACCAAAAAAAATTATCGAGTTAGATATACGAATCTAATTACGAGTGAGTAAGAGACGTCCTTAAGCCGCTGACATGGTGAGATGGTGAGAGATAATGAGAGAGGAGTTATCGGATTAGAGTTCGGCAAAAAAAAATATAAACTATTTTTTATTCGAGCTGAGTCGAGCCACGAGCCGAGCCGACCCCAACTCAAACTCGGCTCATTTTACTACCGAACCAGATTAGCTCGAGTCAAATTAGCTCGAGTTATTTTAGCTCGAGCCAGATTAGCCCGAGCTTTTTTGTACAGCCCTACTACTGATAACTGATATGCACGGGAAGTCTATAATCTTTATTTCCGACTTCCGAGTGTTCGCTCCACATTGTAGCGTCGGAACGCTAATAAATTCTCGGGACAGTTGTTAGTTGAGCTGATTAAATTTATCCCGGATTTATTGGAGTTGTTATCACTATGTTAAGCTTAATTTTTTTACCAAATTCAGAGAAATTTTGGTCCACTTGCTTCAAGCCTTCAAATTCGACGCAATTGGAGAAACATCAATTAAACTTTGGTTTAAAGTTAGTAGTTGGCATGGTGCGTGATAATTAATAGAGAGCACTTAGAAAAACATATGTCGTTGAAGTTATATGATTAATATTCAATTAGGCATACAGTAAATAATTGTTCACTAATAGTATGCTACATCATCATTCTTATCATATCATGTGTTAGATTTGTTTTCCTCTGCTTATTGACATTGATCGGACCACTCAAATTAATGCACACATCTCCTCATTAAAAATACTTATTTTTAATATATCTACACTTACTTTTTTAAATTAAGTCAGTACCATTTTGTGTGTTCTTTTTGTATGAAATACCATACGACTAATAGTAGTGTATCACTAATCCATGGTACACATCATTAGTCTTTTGGAAAAACATATTATTTTATAAGAGTTGTGTTATGGTGTTTCGCGAAGAACCGTGGAGTCGGTTTTTCATACTCGGATCTATAATTTCAAATAAAAAATGAACAATCCAAACTATTCAATCTAATCTCCATATCAAGTGTAGCAAACCAAAAAATTTATATTTTTTAAAAAAAAAAGTATTATTTTTTTAATAATTTTCTCCCCGACAGAAAAAATATATATTTTTAAGAAAATATAAAATTTATTTGCTGACACATTTTGTCATGGAGATTAAAGTCAATAATTTGGATCGTTCATTTTTTATTTAAAATTATAGATTTGAATCTAAAGCATTGATCCCCATAGTGCTTCGTGAAATACCATAGCACAACTCATTTTATATAAAAAATATCATTTTAATGTAATTTTTGTAATAAATATGTTCTTTCTCCTGGGTGAAGCTAAGGGAACAACCCTATTTGTTTAGGGAGGGATCTTTATTTTGACAATAGACTCTTAAATTTTGACAATAGACTCTTAAATTTTGACAAATTGATAGTGTTTTAAATTTTATATAATTTTATTATTGTTTGATAGTATATATATAATTTGTAATTGTTCTAATTTAACGGTCTTTGATGGACTATCAAATGTTAATGAGATTATATGAAATTTAAACACTATCAATTTATAAGTAAAATAACATATTTATAAAAAAATCTATTTTTAAGATTTTTTTATATTTATTTAAGAGTTCTTTTTCAAAATTATCAAAATATCCATTGTCAAAAGAATTTCTCCCCATTTATTTAATCGAGCTAACATATTAAGCAATACATTTTATTTCAAAGATAAAAAAAAATTATAAGATTGTTCTGTAGAGACAATAGGGATTAAAATTTAATCCAATACTAACGAGATCATGCTCGGTACGGTGGGTTAAAAAAAAGACTCCTTAAAGAGGTTATGAGATCAAAAATCTTAATCCAAAAAATATGTTCCTTAAGAATTAAAAGAGGAGAACTAAATGTTGGGCAAATTTAAGTTTAAAGGAGGATTAGTCCTCACAAGGAAGGACTTATAAAAATCTTAAAAAGTCTTAATCAAATAATGCAATCTAGCCAAAAGACCGAACTAGATCTGATTACCTAGTCAGTATGAAAACCAAAACAAGTGTGCAACACAAATGATTTTATCTCTAGAAATGCAAGTGGCACCTCTCATTTAAGTGCTGTCTATATTTTTCTCAAAACAACTTTTGACATGTTATAAATTACTGGACACCGATTCTACCAAAGTAATTACGTTATACACTGGTACGCACGGAAGATACTTGCATTTATTTTCTTCTTTCTTTCTTTTTTCTTTGACAAAAGTGAGGTTAGTTAGCTTACACACAGCTTGCAATTTGGATATTTCTTGACAGCTGAAAGTTGGTGGCTTGCTCCAGCTATATCTTGTCATGAGAAGACCGCGCGCGTTTGAATTCTCATCTTCTCTGTGTGTGCATGTATGTTTAATTAAAGAAAAAAAAAATAATGGGTGGTGTATATAACCTAAAATTGACCTGGTAAGGATATATAGCTTCTGCTTCAAGTCTAGCATAAAATTGCTGCCATATCCATAGTCGACTGGAATTCATTAAGGCGAAACTAAAGAACACATATATAGCACTGATGGCAATCCGTGTTGTATTTAATAGTATGTAAGGAATAAGGAATTAATGATATCCCGCCGACGAGAAACCAATATTTGAAGATCAGAGGAATTGTTTACACTACAAGATTATTCCACTGAGGGAAATTAATAAAACGAAAAGGAAATCCTTATCTACAGAACAGCTCTGCCAGACTGCCACAGGTATAGGACAAACCAGAAAATTGTTGAAATAATGTCTAAGATCCATGAGAAGTTGTAAATCCTAGTCTTATTTCATATAAGAAGTATAAACATTAAGAAACGGAGGGAAAAAGATAAATGTAGCCACATGAAAAATCAAATGCTGAAAGAGCACCAGTCCATTTGCGGATCCTCCTCTTCATACTATCATATTTGTCCTTCCAAATTATTGAAGTTCCCATATTTATCCAATCTCTTACCTTTTTCATTAAATCTAACCCCATTTTTATAAAATTTTCATTTTTGTAGTTAAATCTCTTTAAGCCTAATTCTTCATAAATACACAACAAATATCTCACATCTTGAAAGCATCGACTTTGTTTTCATTCTTCAACTGAGAAATATAATTATCCCTCAGTGAAGATGATGATGTCCACAGAAAATGAAGAAAGCAACACAATCAAAGAGGGGATTAAAATAAATTTGTTTTATACTTTACAGTTATTACTCCAGAAGTAAAGATGCAAGTATAATGTTAGTTAACGACACGGAAGACCGACTTAGTTTAGGTATCAAAATATTTCATCAGAGTTAATTTGAGTCTTCAACATATTTGATATATCTCATAAAATGTTATTGGATAAAGTGTGAATTTTAATAATTTGAAATACCAAACATGGTATTAAATATGGATGGGGATCCCTCGACAATGGGTTATTTTAACAATCCTAACAATGGACTCTTAAATAAATATAAAAAAAAATTTTAAAAAAAAACTTTATAGATATGTTCTTTTATTTGTGGATTGCTAGTGTTTCAAATTTCACACAATTTCATTATCGTTTGATAGTCCATCAAAGATCGTTAAATTTTAACCGTTGTAAATTGTATAAAATTTTGATGGTTTTTGATGCACTATCAAATGATCATTAAATTGTATAAAATTTGAAATACTATCAATCTACAAACATATCTATAAGATTTTTCTATTTTTTTTAATATTTATTTAAGAATCCATTG
>CAXKVV010001495.1:0-34469 GCA_964058805.1 Schoenoplectus triqueter
GGGTCGGACCGTCCGGTTCATTTCAATACTCTATACAACCGACGCTGTACTCAACACAGTTGATTGTTTATTTCCAAACAGTGTGGTCAAAAGGGCATTTGTCGAATAAATTTATAATAATATTAAAGTTTTGAGGGGTTAAGATGAGATTTTAGAGCGTGAGTGCTTTTTCTCGCTGCCAAAAAAGTACACAGTAAGAAAATGTTATTTTTTACCGTTTAATCATGTACCAAGCGGACAGGCTGGTACTATGATTTCAGCAACTTCAAGAGAAGCGAGATGCGCTCACCGCCTGGTGAACCCAACCCAAACTCACGCGCTTTGATTCATTTTCTAGCAGTTCTACTCTCCGTTTGATTCCAAGGATTTCTCCATTTCCGCCCCCATGCATGGACCACTATAGTGCACATATTGGCAATACCTTTTTAGAAAAAAAAGGAAGTTGAGGAAAATAATATATATTCATAATAAGTTGGTGTATTATGATAATTTTATGATAGAAAAATAAGCAATTAAATTAATTTTTGAGAACTGTCAAAGAACTTATTCCGGTGTTATTCTCAAATAAAAGTCAAATAAATCAGTGATATATTCTGAAAATATCAATTATTAACTTAAGTAATTCTTTTAGGAATAAATATTTTGCTGGTTTTATTTAATCTCTAACATATAATCATAATTTAGGTATTAGAAAAGAAGATATTCAGACATTATTTGTTAATTTGTTTAAAACAATTCCTATCATTTCTCTCAAAAAGAAATTCCTATCAAACTCAAAAGTCAAAACCATGAAGTCCCTACAGATGTAAAAGAGGATCATTCCATTGCATTCTAAAATGGAGAGGAGAAGGAACCCGAGTGGGTGCGTAATGCGCTAGGCCACAACGCGTGTTGTCGAACCCACTGGCGCAGTGTCAGAAGAGGCGCGCCGGAGTTAGCAAGAGCATTTACTCCTCCATTTATGGGACCCGACCTACGCCCCCCTCTCCCCTCGCATGTGAATTTCCATTATTGACCTCCCATCCTGCGCAATGTTTCTCGTGCTGCAGTGGTCCTCCTACGCCGCACCAAGTTGTACCCCCAACAATGCGGCGTTCGTATCCATCCACTATTATTCCCAATTCATGCTCGTAGGCTAGCTCTTAGCATATGATTATAGAACCCTGCTTGTTTTATTTGGATTGTCGATGTAAAACGACCACATAATAAATTCGCTGGTATTTATTGGACTAATTCCGCAGTGGATTCAAATTTGTATTATAGAGATCAAGTTGAAAATAATAATTATGATCTGTGAACGATTTTGGGTTAATGTAGTAATGAGAAAAAAAAATATTTTTTGTTCTATACCCGGCAGTTTTGGAAAGAAAGATCTTGTTGTGATCTCAATTGAAATAAAGTGAAAATATAAGTTCAAGTTCACGTTATATTGTGATTTTGTCGTTTTTCTAGCTCGCATTGGAAATATATTAATAATGCAATATGCGTTACATGTGTTCAGGGCGGAGCTATTTTTGTAGGAATGAATGTATATTGCTATAAATTTGTTTTGCAATTTCATATAAATTATTATAAAATATGTGTAATGATAACAATCAACTTTTCCCTCCCTCCATCACTTTCCGTGTTACAAGGGCGTTACATATTCATATTCATAAATAAATCTGAAATATCTATTTTTTGGTAACGTTGTCGAAATTATGATATTTATCATGTTTAGATCATGTTAGAATATGATAAATTTAATTTTTTTTAACAGCCAATATGCCTTGGATCATGTGTGATTTCTTGTCTCTACTTATTCTTAGTGTGTTAATGTCAAGTATGACTTTATTATAAAAGATAGACCCTCAAATTTCATTTTACCACAGTATTAAGATCTAATTTTGACTATTGCAAATGGCCTAATAACTTAAGAATAGCTAATTAGAATGGTTTTAAAGAGATTATAAATTCAAATTTTCATAAACACAAAATGAAATTCATGAACTAGATTCCGATCTTTCTCTAAAAAAAAACTAATTTTGACTATTGGGTCGTTGATTTGGGCTTGTTTAGTATGATCGATAAAATGCAAGGTTAATAATAGAATCAGTACCAGAGCTAATATTTCTTGACTTTTAGATCAAACTAATACCAATTATGATGAATTTCGTCGTTCAAAAACACGGCTAATTCTTGAAAATATTAAAAAGTAATGTATATAAGTTAACAATATATGATATTAAAAAATCGAACATATTAGTTGTGGTGATATTTATATATGTCCTTACTCGTTTGCCTGTGTCACCAAATTTACACGTGCCTCTTATCCGTCGTTTTATATCAGGCATACACAGAAATATTTGATGATATTTATATCCATAACAAGGAGTCTCGTCTTGCTTGATTTGTTAGCAGTATGTGCTTATGTTCTTTCAAATCAAGAATATACATGACGGATATGTCCTCTGTATCTGTATGTATTGCCTCAATTCAATCAAATGACTCATTGGAACCGTATGCACTAACATTACTGTCAGAGAACTATAATAGCCCTGCTATAAAATTATAAATACTGCATGTACATGCGACCAATGAAATTTGAGGGTCTATATATTGCCAGCGTTTCTTTTGACATGCATCATGCATGGTATCATGCCCTGCATGATTATCCGGTCATCACCGACATTTGTTCGTCAGGACATCTTCTCTGTAATTTAAAACATAACTATGAATTTAAATATATAATAACAATTATAAATGAAATTATTGCAGAGAAGAACTTTTATGTTTGTAATTTTGTATATGTTAGAAGTTTGACAACATCATTATATCCATTTTAGTAATTCCAATATCGTCAGTTATAAATATATAAAAAGATGTAAGCAAACTAATTAACAATATTAGTCGTGAGTCAGGATTGCTTGAAAATGATTTATTTTCTAAAATAAAATTTACACAATATCATTGGATAGGTCAAATCAAAAAAATGTGTGATAAGAAAATGATCCTTGGGATGGGTGGACATGCTGTGTTGATAATTTATAATGATAACACACAAAAATTTAAACATTTTAAAATTTTAATTTTACTTTATATGTATTATTATCATCTATTTTAAATAATTAGAGAAATTATATATGAACCATCGAATCTAAGTAAATGAAACATTTAGATAAAATAAACGGTGAAGAATGTTGATGATATAGCATAGCTAAAGGTTAGAAATTTAACTCACTTTATATGTTTATGAAATTTCGCTTCCAGAAATGTCAAAAATAATTATCGATAGTCAACCTTCGAAAATTAAAATTAGAGTTAATGTAGGAACCGACATGGTTTAAAATTAAACAACGAACGATTTTT
Source organism: Schoenoplectus triqueter (assembly GCA_964058805.1). Taxonomy (NCBI): domain Eukaryota; kingdom Viridiplantae; phylum Streptophyta; class Magnoliopsida; order Poales; family Cyperaceae; genus Schoenoplectus; species Schoenoplectus triqueter. Next base: position 3,349 of record CAXKVV010001495.1, read on the forward strand.
AAACGACGGTCAACATCAGTTAATAACATAATATCACCTTTTGCAATTACAGGAGTAGAGATTTTATGATTACTAAAACTGAATTTGTTTTTAATTCGCAAATTCAGTGCTAACTATGCTTCTACGAAAATCATCAAAAAATTTCATAATTTTTTAACACGTACACTTTTGAATATATTTCATTTTTAGAATGAACATCAATGATATATGCATGAACATCTTGAGTGGACTAAAATTCATTCTTAATAATAATAAGCATCTTATATCCTGCATGTCCAGCATTCATTCAAAAAATGTGAAATACTAACATGGGAGTTTATATTCGAAATGAACAATATACATATCTAATCAATAAGATATTCATATTTGATAAGATGTGTGTTCATACGTGGTCTCGGTAGTAGCGTGAACTGAAACACATATCGAAACAATAAGCCAAAACACTCACGGCGATCATACTTGTATATATGAATATTCATATTTACTTATAGAGATACTTATATATTCATATATGATCGTGAAATATAAAATCTTATCAAAAATAAAAATATTATTAAAAATAAAAAGTAAAAAAAAAACAGTTTAGATTTCAGAAATAGAGTCTTCGGGGACAAGGCACTTATATAGTTCATAAATACATATGAGTATCCATACTTTGTTATCCATATCTTGTCCTAGAATATAGAAACTTGATAAAGGTAAAAATAGAGGAAATATTTTCACCCCAACAAAAATCTCCCAATTATGTCTCTCAATTGTTTTCTCTCGCATCTTTTTATTTTTAGCAACATTGCTTTTATAAATTTGTCACCTAACCATTTTCTCTTATAACTTTTCATTTCAGCAATATATTTTTATCCTTTATATGTTTTATATTCTACGATCAGATGTGAACACTTCAGTAGCTAAGTAAATATATCTCATTGATTAGATATGAACATTGTCAATTTCAACTACAAACAACCACATCAGTATTTTCATATTTTTTGGATGATGGACTAGATGCGTAGGGTGTATAACGCTCATCATTATTAAAAATAAATTTTAGTATGCTCAAAATGTTCATATTTGCTATTATAGATGTCCATATCTGTTATCATGGGTGTTCATATCTGTTATCCTGGAAATTCATATTGAAAATGAGAACATATTTATAACTACTATGTGCATTAAAATTTTGAGAATTTTAGCACATGATTAATTTTAAAATATAGCCAGATTAATTTACAACTTAAAAGTGTTCATATGTACATCAAGATGTGTTAAAAAGTTAGGGATTTTTCGCGGAAAATTTATAGGGGATAGTTAGAACGCCCCATTAAAATGTTACTCAAAATTAAAAGTTAGAAAGAAAATTGGAGTATAAATTTAAGGATAAAATCTTAGATATTAAAATATTTTTTCTTTAAATGGGTTGTCTTTTGGATAATGAATTTATTGGAAATACTAATTCAAAATTTAATTTGTCGGCGGTACCAACTGGTCCAATCAGCATCCAAACATATTCCGAAGTCCGAAGATATATTGCCTGGTTAATTGATGACATTTCCAAACTAGACACTGTAATGTTTTCTAACTGCCAAACGAAATTAAGTTCCCCATTTTCTGATGAGTGAGTTCTTGCTTTGTACACTGGTGTATTTATTACAGCATTTATTTTTGCCGTTTATTTAACATCATCCCCTCGAAAAAATAGTATTTTTTGATAGAAAAAAATGGAAAACATATCAGCTTATCCCTATGAAAAATTAAGGTTTTTAAAAGTTTTTCCTTCATCCTAAATACAAGGTAATGTAACTGCATGTTGTAACGATGCTTGAAATTAACGTACCAATTAACACAATTACAATAAACTAGGGTAACAATAAGCAAATATCTTGGTACCCAAATTTCTCTGAAAAATCCATACGCGTACACCTTCACAAAACAAAATCAAAAAATGTAAAAAAATCCTAAATAAAATTAATAATACGGTGATTGATAAAATAAAAGGAGGGAAAAGTGCAAAAGAGGAGGGTGGATGGAGACTGGAGCTGGGGAATGGATATAAAAAACAATAAACAGCTCCATCTCCCAAAAATCACAATCCATGTCGACTAGTCACACCAAATAACCAAAATAGATGGATCATGGACGTACAGTTAGTGGATCCAGTTTCAGAACCCTTCTCTCTGTCTCCTTGTTTCGTCCATCCAGGATCCAACGGTCACAAATCAACCCAACTCTTCCTTTTGACAATTGAGCAGTTAAGCTGTTCCTGTCAAAGCCTCCTCTCTCCTTCTCTGAGAGGGTCAATACCCTTGCAGTTTTTTATTCTTTTCTGGGGACTTTATTCTATGGTCTTTTCTCTTTTGTGTTTGTGTTTTTTTTTTAAATTTTATTATATGACCCTTTTCTTTCTCAGGGTGCTTCCAAAAGAAGTTCATATATAAGATTGCTTTTAATTATTATTATTAATTAGAACGGTTTCAGACTAAATTGTACTTAGTGATGTTATAAATTCCTCTTCATTAAAAATTATTTTTGTCACGTTTTCTTTTTTATGGATAAGATCTAGCTGTTAATAGAATTATTTTGTTGTGATTTTCTGGACTCAGTTGGATAGAGATCATGATGCAAATTCATTGTATGAAGCAGATTGAGTAACTTGGAAGTTAAATTCACCAACTTTACTGTTGACCTTAAACTAACTTTGCTCGTCGTATATTCATCATATATTGATATCATTTAACTTTAAAATACTTCGTCAACACGGTAAAATAAAAGCTGAGCTAGAAAATATCAGTTATTGTTTTTGGATAAAACGGTTGTTTATTTCTAAACATATTGTAAAATTTCATCAGAACATTTACTCATTTAGTCATCGTGCTTGTCAGCGGGGCATTTTCCCCATGAAAATATATTATCTTTATTTCTTAATTAATCAATTATTTACTATCTAAATAACTAATACTAAATAGTCATTATTAATGGAGAATTAGATTTTTTTTATAAGAAAGATGATATTGGGGAATTAGATTAATCCGGGATATTGTTTTAGTAAAAATAAAATTAGCGCTTACTAAGTTTTTTTCCCTTACAAATCGTTAGTTAAAATGATTGCACGTGTGGGATAAGTATTGTTTTCATTCTTCTCATTTTACTAAAATATTCTTTATTTTTATCCAATAACAATGCATGTCGTACAATAACTGAAAATTATGATAATATTAACGAAATCAATTATATTTAAGTACAATATGTTGGTATCTCCTTCAGCCCACAACCTTCAACATTATTAGCAATTTCTTCACAGTATATAGTAAACCAATAATAGTGGTTAATTAGCTATTTCCTTAATTATTTATGCAGAAATTTAATTATGAAAAATATTAACATTATTGTTCTAAAAAACATTGTATTGTTAAATATTAACTCTATGCAACATTGCTCGTGCAAAATAATTTATTTTACTTATACAGAATAAGATCCGTCTTTTCAATTAAAAGTGATTAATCCGATTACAACCATATCAAATAAATCCTACATAGTACAAACTACGGAGTACAGATAGATAACAGCAAAATCATTTACTCTGAAGTGACAAAACATACCCACAAAGGATCCCACAAGTGATGGAAGCGGGGCAGGATGATGGTCTCCCATGAGATGCTATATCCATCATTAAGTTTTTTTTTTTTTTGAAAAGATATCTATCATTAAGTCACGAGCAGAGACAGTACATCAGGACATAATATATTTAATGGTTCATCTCTCCATTTATTAATATATAACTGGCAAAAAACAGTGTTTTAGTAGCTTAATAGTTCCATCAGTGCACGGAGGCCGACTAGTTTATACCTTAAATCTGTCCTTGTTTGGATTTATTTTCCCTCTCATATTCTTCACGGGCAAAACATTTCTACCATCACTGAATCACTGAAAACTTAAAATTTTTCTATATTTATCTATGTATATCGATCCTTTGTTCAATTGGACCACTTTACTGGATTAGTTAGATATACGGCTACTGTACTCTTGTGACATTCAGTTTGACAAAACTATGAATCTGTATCAGTATGAATCTACAATCTACAAAGTCTACATTTGTCAGAGCAATGAATGTACATGTTGTGTCCAGAATGGAGAAGAAGTGAACAGTATTTAACTGGATGGGACACGTGCGCGCCTGGATCTGAGACTGGAGCACTATTGTCAGTGGCATTTAACGCTGGAGCCTGGGGATTGAAAGAAAAATGAAATTAGGTTTAGGGTTTGTTCAGGAGGTCTACTTAGTAGTGATGGCCAAATAGTACTTGACAAGTTTTTAGTGTTAGCAGTAGATTGCATTTGCATGTGGAAGTCGGTTGGTGAATTGATTGAGATTTGAGGGAATGCACCGGCTTAATTGTATAGTCCGTGATTTACTGATAAGGGATGGCAAGCATGTTCCTAGGTTCCCTGTTAGTCCCCCTGAATTGACAAAGATTGGATTGTTCTATCCAGCACCAAATTTTAGAATTAGATGTTCATGATCAGCTTGGGTGATTTGATGAAATGTTAATTGGTTTTGAAGTACAGATGGAGGATGAAAGTACGGAACTTTTTTTTTTGCACCACACGGAAGTTAATTGGTACTTCAAAACCAATTAACATTTGTACTTCAAAACCAATTAACATTTGTACTTCAAAACCAATTAACACGAAAGTAGGGAACTTTTTTTTTTGCACCACACGGATCCCTTGACAATGAGTTTAACAATGAAGACAACGGACTTTCAAATAAATATAAAAAATCTTTAAAATAAAAAAATTATAAATATATTTTTACTCTTGATTGATAGCATTTCAAATTCCGTGCAATTTCATTATTATTTGATAGTCCATCAAAGACAATTAAATTGAAACCATTACAAATTGTGTAAATTTTTTATGGTCTTTGATGGATTATCAAATGATGATGAAATTACATAAAATCTGATACACAATTAATCTATAAGTAAATGATCATATCTATAAAAAAAATTTAAGATTGATATTTATTTAAAAATTCATTATCAAAATTGTCAAAATAACTCATTGTTAAGGATCCCTACATAACTTCTCATATATATATATATATATATATATATATATAAAGAGAGACTATGGTACTTCGCGAAGCATAAAAACTCTCGTGCATTGCGTCCGTATCTCAGATTTAAAAGTTCAAACGACCGATCCAAACCGTTGAACATGATCTTCATATTAAACTATCTTTAAAGATCAAAATATATATTTTTTTTGAATTTTTTTACTATTTAATAGATGGGTACAAAATCGTTAGTTTTGGATGGTGCAGAAATCATTAGATCAGCAAATTTTGTACCCATTTAAAATTAGCAAAAATTTAAAAAAAAATATAAAATTTGTTCTTCAAAGATATTTCAATAGAAAGATGATGTTCAACAGTTTGGATCGGCCGTATGGACTTTCAAATTCAAGATATAGACGCGAAGCACGTGAAATTTTATACTTCGCGAAGCACCATAGCCTCACTCTCTCTCTCTCTCTATATATATATATAGAGAGAGAGAGAGAGAGTTGGGCTATGGTGTTATGCATAACACAGATCGCCTTCATGCTATGGATCGGTTCTTTATCATCAAAGTGTAAATGATCGATCCAACCGTACAAAATGATTTTCGTATGAATATCTCGACGTTGACCAAATTTTATATTTTTTTAGAATTTTTTGCCATTTTTTAAGATAGATAGAAAATCGCCTATTTTGAATGGCTCATAATAACTAAATCAAGTGATTCTCTAACTATCTTAAAATAGTAAAAAAATATAAAATTTAGTCTACATTGAGATATTCATATGAAAATTATTTTGTATGGTTATGATCAACCATTTAAACTTTGAAAATGAAGAACCAATCCATAGCACGGGGGCGATCAGTGTTATGCATAGCACCATAGCCCAATATATAGAGTTAGACTATTGTGAAATATTTGCATTTTGAGCTCAAGTGCATACGTCTCAAATTTTATCATAACATGTCCGAAATTCAAAATTATCATTCTCATTAAATTATTCATATCAAAGTATTGAGAGATACAAAAATTTGGGATATTTTGAGTTTTCTAAGTATTTATTTTGGAATTTTGAAAATCAGCACTAAAATAATAATAAAATATTAAATTATTGTTGCTGATTTTCAAAAATCCAAAACAAATATGTAGAAAACTTGAAATACTCCAAATTTTTATATCCCTCAATATTTTAATATAAAAAATTTAATGAGAATGATAATTTTGAATTCCGGATGTGTTACGATAAATTTTGAGCCGTATGCACTTAGGCTCAAAATGTAAACATTTTCACAATGGTCTAACTATATATATATATATATATAGAGAGAGAGAGAATTTTAAATAGAAGATCTAAGCTGTTAAACATGATCTCTATATTGAAATCTCCTTGGTGATAAAATATTTTTTTGGAGGGTTATAAAATTCATTGATACGACGTCTTCTAAATCGTTCAATATCAACGGTTTTCTATCCCTTTAAATAAATAGCAAAAATATTTAAAAAAATAAAAAAATTGATCACCAATGAGCTTTTAATATGAAGATCATATTTAATAGTTTGGATCATCCATTTTAATTTTAAAACATGAGATATGAACGTGAAATGTAGGATTTTTATGATTTATAGATCACATTAACCCATGTATCATAGATTTCCATCTTCAAAGTTCAAATGATTGATCCGATCGGTCAAAATATTTTTCATATGAAAATATACTCATTGATCAAATTTTATTTTATTTTTTAAGATAGGTGGAAATTTACTCCTTTTGAATGGATCATAATATTTAAACAAAGTAATTTTATAACTATAAAAAATAGTAAAAAATAAAATATATAATTCAGTCTACTAATAAATTTGGATATTAATGAGCTCTATAAAAGAGTTATTGAGAAGAATATGCTTCTCAACAATTTATTAGGTATATCTTCATTTATATTTTCGGACAGAGACGTTGTTATTATAAATTCTCAGGCAGAATTATTATAAGAAGCTGTGGATATACTTCTTCATATTGGGGTCCAGGGACAACTGAGGTCAGATGGTTTTACTAAAGATAAAGATTACAAATCTTTTTCAGATATACTTGGAGGGAAAGAAGGAAGATTTCGTGAGACTTTGCTTGGTAGACGGGTTGATTATTCAGGGCGTTCTGTCATTGTTGTGGGTCCTTATCTTTCATTACATCAATGTGGATTACCTCGAGAAATGACAATGAAACTTTTCCAAGCATTTCTAATCCACCATCTAATTAGGAAACATTTCGCTTCTAACATAGCGACAGCTAAAAGGCTGATTCAGGAGCGGAAAAAAGAACATATTGTATGGGAAACACTTAAAGAAGTTATGGAGGGGCATCCTATATTATTGAATAGAGCGCCCACTCTGCATAAATTAGACATATTAGCTTTCTAACCCATTTTAGTAGAGGAGCGTGCTATTTATTTACAAGCTCTTTCGTCACCTCCATATTCACCACATCAGCTTCCCGGCATACAACTTTCCAAATCCATTTAAGTAGAGGAGTCTCTAAAAAACTTATACCCTACCTGGATGAGGGTTTTCCTATTTCATATGAAAATCATTTTGACTGATCGGATTGACCATTTGAATTTTGAAGACAGAAAAACGGTTCATAGCACACATGTTATATGTGCTACGTGTAGCACCGTTTCATAAAAATAATGAAACGCGCCACTGACAGTGGCGCGCTGCCATTCATATATTTGAAAATTTATGGTTCTCTTATTTTTTATAATATTAATTTAATAATTAATAAAAACTGGCAACGTGATAAGGGCGGGGATCCCTTAGACAATGGGTCAATCATTATTTTGAAATCTTGACAATGATATTTAAAAAAAATAAAATCATTTGAATTATATACATCGATGTTACTTTAAATTTAATGTAATCTAGATATCATTTTATAGTCCATCATCAAATATTATCAAATATTATCAAAATTTGATATCATTTATAATAGTTATAATTTAACAGTCTTTAATAGATCATCAAATAATAATTAAATTACATTAAATTTGAAATACTATCAATTTATAAGTTATAAGGTCAAAAATACATATATAAACTTTTTATTTTTATTTTATTTCCAATTTTTAGAATGCTATTATAATTTAAAGAATATATATAAACTTATTTTTATTTTTAATATTTTTATATTTTTTTAAAATATTATTGTTAAAATTATCAAAATAATCTATTGTTAAGGGATCCTTCCCCTCAGTGGCGGAGCTTGACCAAAAATTACGGAGGAGTTAAAAAAAATATATATACCTTAGATATCACATCTCATATTGTGAGGGTGAAATGAAAAATTATCATAATTACACTATAAAGTATCATAAATCTGTATACTAATTTTTAATTTTTAGGAGGGTTCCTCCAGTCCTAATTCTGCTGAGGGCGTTTATTAGACTTGTATTGTAGTAAATGACAATAATTAGATATAATGCTCCATAATAAATTTTAACTTTTGGGGGAAAACTTTCACTAGCTTGGAAACTGTATGGTAACCCAGAATATGCATGCATGAATTTTGTTATGCCTGAAAACGTTGGGTAACTATTCTCTAGAGATAGTTTTTATGTAGAGAGTTTTCAAAGGTTAATCCGGATGGTTCGTTTTAATTACAACAATTGTGAAGAAATCTAAACATAAATTTTAATGCACGAAGGATATATTATTGTTAAATCGGGATCATTGATTTTTAATTAAACGGATTAGATAAAAAATAGTCCTCCTGGAGAACTTTTTTCATCTTCAAACTATGTTCTTCCGGAAAACGATAAGCCCTGGACATATTTTAGTGTCTAGGGTTCGCAAATTTATGCAGAGATAATCTCTTATAAATAAACTAAGTAGAAATTAAATTCGTGAACGTTTATCATTTTTTTGATTCATTACTGTTTATCAGTACAATATTTTTTTATAATGCGAATGTCTGGATAAGTATTAAACGAGTGCTCTCCTCAAATGTGAACAAGTTGTGTCAAAAAAGAGACGCGACGTAAAGACGTAAAGTATTCACTTTCTAATATTGGGTTTTCAATTGAAATATTAATTTGATATTGTTTGTGAAAAATATCAAGATCCATTGCATATCTGGCCCTTCTTTTCCTATTTTTTTAACATTCACATCTAATAATGCTACGTCTCATTTGACTTCACCTGTACTTCTTGACTACGTCTCGTGCAAATGCAAATGATACATGCAGGATGCAGCCCAGAGTTTATCGATTTCTATTCACTGGTCAGTGACTGTGTGCCAGGTATGTAACCCATGTTACATGCACAGTGAGATAACTAGAATCGTTATGAGGGGAACTCATAAGGTTTTGAAGTAGTACCGTTGCCATCATTATCATGACAAAGAGACATGATTTCTGATGAGTCTGGTCAACATCATCAACCCCCTTTCTGTATTTTATAAATTAACCCATGGGATTTTGCCGGGAAAACATACAAATTTAAAAATAGTTTAGATCTTGTTTTGAACTTTGAAGAAGCATCTGCAACAGAAAAATGAATTGTCTTTATCTTGTAATTTGCCTAACAAGAACTGGTGGAACAGCTACTATTACTGGTGGATTTGTCTAAACGGAAAAGTTAAAATGTGATGGGACCTGTTCTTTGTTTTGCTCGCTAATATTGTAATGTGAATTTAAGATGTTAAATTTTTAATACATAAAAAAAATTAAATTTTTAAACTTTCAAGTATATCACATCATCAATTTTCTTTACCATTAATTTTATTTAAATCTTTTTATCTTGTTAAATTTAAGGGTTTATATGAAATAATTTTTCTCTCCTCATTTAAAATAACATGTGTAATGTACTTCTGGTAAAACTTAACCATTAAAACGATCTAATTTTTATATGATCATTTATGGATAATTATATATTTAAGTATATTATTTATTATTCTAATTATCATTATTACCTAGCATTTAAAAATATTGTATCTATATTTTCTTTAATACAAAATTTTATTAAATGTATTTAAAATTTTATATTATTAATAAAGCGGAACTATATTCCGATTTCCCGTCAAAATTTTGTCGAGTTTCAAAATTTAAATATCATATAGCATGAAAAAAGTTTCTCCCACACTTCTCCTCTGAATATTCTTTTTTTTTTAACAAATGGGATTCCCATAAGCACTATCATATATTACTTTGTTATGCCTCTAATAATTTCCTTTGAACAAAGTGCCTTAGTTTATTTTTAAGAGCATGCAAACTGTACTCCTATAAAAAAAAATTCAGAAAAATCTCTGCCTTTTTATAACTATATGATTGTCTATACAGAACATATAAATACTATCGATAGTAATATGCATATTTTTTTATTACACAAATGGATACTCGGACCAACAAAAAATCATTCTTCAAAATGATGACCACCCACCTAATCGTCCTAATCATTAATTAAACACATCTAAATTAATCAAATAAAATTTATCTAATCATTCTAATCACTAATTAAGTACATATAAATTAATCAAATAAAATTTTTGAATTAAGCATGTGCTATATTCATTCTTAACGGGCATACACATGTTTTTAACATGCACAATAGTAATAAACATATTTCATTTTCAATATGAATATCCATGATAACAGATATAAACATACATGATAATAAGTATGAACATGTTGAACAAATTAAAATTCATTCTTAATAATGATGAGTGTCTGACACCCTATGCGTCCAGTCACTCAATCGAAAAAACATAAAATACCGATATAAATGTTCATACTTGAAATGAATATAGTTCATATCGAATCAATGAGGTATTCATACTTAGTTATCGTGATGTTCATATTTGATGACTTGTTAGAAATAAAAAAAATATTGAAAATAAAAAGTTGAAAGAGAAAACAATTGAGATATATATATTTGAGAATAAAAAAATTACAAAACATGAAAAGTCAGAATACAAAACAGTTGGGGGATAAATTTGAGGGATTTTTACTAATAATGAGATCCAATACAAAGTTGGACTTTGCTATTTCACACCAAGTAAATAAGAGACAAATTCAACAGAAGAAAAAAGTAAGACACTCAAGGACTTAATACTCAATCTAAGCAAGTAAACAAGAATTCGACTTTCAATTAAGATTAATAAGTGTATTTGAATGAGCTAATTTGAGTTCAAAATGGATTTAACAAGGTTTCTAATATATCAGAAGGTAGTAGGTATGTAGGGTCCTTAACAGACAAGTTCAGAGAGTTGGTTGATACTGCAATTAGGAGACACATTAATATCTTATATGTTCAGGAGATTAAATAGACGGATCAGAAGGCTAAGGAGGTGGAAAATACAGGCTACAAATTATGGTACACAGGAAAATAACGAAATAAAAATGATGTAGGCATCTTAATTGATAAGAGACTCAAGAATGAAGTTATCGCAATTAGGAGACAAGGGGACATGATCATCATGATCAAATTGATTTTTTGGAGATTTGGTCATGATCGTCATAAGTGCATATGCCCCACAAATAAGTTTGAGTGATGATGTCAAGAAACAATTCTACGAAGACTTAGAGGACATGATTAGAGAAGAGCCTAGCAGTGAAAAACCCTTCATTGGAGGAGATCTTAATGGTCACATTGGCACAGTTAGAGGGAGGTTTTGAGAGGGTACATGGGGGGTTTTGGATATGATGAACAGAATCAAGAGAGAAAATACATCTTGAACTTCACTATAGTTTACGATCTCATGGTAGCGAATACCTTCTTTAGAAAGAAAAAAATGCATTTAATTACTTTCAGTAGCGTCCTGACTAGAAGGGAGGAGAGACCAAACATAACGAATTGTAAGGTTATACCTGGCGAGTGTGTTGTCACACAATATAAACTTTTGGTGGCTGATTTTTGTTTTCAAGTATGCGTTCGGCGAGATAGAGGCATGAAAATAACAAGAATGAGGTGGTGTAAGCTCAAATGGGACGTTTCTCAGGACCTTAAGAATAAAGTTATTGCAGAAGGATCGTGGAACAAAAGTGGAGATGCAGATAATATGTGGAAGGAGATGACGACTCACATTCGGAAAATGACTATAAAGTTCATTGGAGTAACTAGAGAAAATAAACGTGAACCTAAAGACACTTGGTGGTGGAATGATAATGTACAAAAAACTATCAATGAGAAGAAATAATGTTATAAACGTTTACATCATAACATGAGTGATGAAAACATACAGAAGTACAAAGAAAAACTAGATGAAATACAAAGAAAATTGTGAGCGAAGTAAGGGATCAGGCATACATGGAGCTATATTGGAAATTAGATACGAAATAGGGCGAAAATGATGTCCATGAGATGGCTAAACTTCGAGAAAAGAAGACAAGAGACTTCAACCAAATTAAATGTATTATGGATGAGACTGATAGACTTTTGGTGAAGGATGAGGAGATTAAGAACATATGAAAAAAATACGTCGACAAGCTATTCAACGATGAGAGTGAGAAAACCGCGAGAGTTGGATGACTCAATTGACACCAACATGCGATTTGTTTGGAGAATTTAAAAGTCTGATGTGAAAGAAACTTTAAAAAAGATGGAAACATGTAAGGTGTTAGGACCATATGACATTCCAATTGAGGTATGAAGATGTCTTGGAGATATAGTAAGAGTGTGGCTCACTAAACTATTTAATATCATTTTTCGGTCCAATAAGATGCTTGATGAGTGGAGAAGTATATTAGTACCAATCTTCAAGAATAAAATAGATATTCAAAGTTATACTAATTATAGAAGAATTAAGCTCATGAGTCATACCATGAAGTTTTTGGAGAGAGTGATCGAGCACCGTTTAAGAAAACTGACAACTGTCTCTAAAAATCAGTTTGATTTTATGGTTGGGAGGTCCACTATGGAGTCGATTTTCTTGATAAAACAACTTATGGAGAGACATCGGGAACAGAAGAAGCACCTACATACGATATATATTTATTGATTTAGAGAAAGCGTATGATAAAATACCGAGAAATATCATGTGGTGGAGGCTCAAAATGAAACTAGTCCCAACAAAGTACGTTACCCTTATTAATGATATGCACACAAACGTTGTGACTTGTGTCAGAGCATGTGACGGTGAGTTCTTTTAAGATAAGATTACATCAAGGGTCAGCATTAAGTCAATATATTTTCACCTTAGTGATGGACGAGATCACAAATGACATATAAGGAAATATTCCTTGATGTATGATCTTTGCTGATGATGTGGTGATGATTGATAAGAGCAAAATTAGAGTCAATCAGAAACTAAAGTTGTGGAGATAAATTTTAGATTCAAAAAGTTGCAGACTTAGTTGGACCAAAACTTAATATATGAGGTGTCAGTTCAGCAGAGTAAACTCATATGACGGAGATGTTAGTTTGGATGGATTAGTAGTATCCATGAATGACATATTTCGGTATTTGAGATCGATCTTGCAGAGTGAAGGAGAGATCGATGAAGATGTTAGTCATAGAATAATAGTTGGATGACAAAAATGAAGATAATCATCTGGTGTTTTTTGTGAAAAGAAGGTCCCAAACAAACTAAAAGACAAGTTCTATAAGACGGCGATTAGACCCGCGATGATGTACGACGCATAATGTTGGACTATAAAAGGACAACACGTCAAGAAGATGAGTGTAGCTGAAATGTGAATGTTGTGTTGGATATGTGGCCACATAAGAAAAGATCGAATCAGAAATGATGATATTATGCACAAACTTGGGGTAGCACCAATTCAAAAGAAGCTAGTCCAATATCATTTATGATAGTTTGGTCATACCCAACGAATACCTCCTGAAGCACCAGGACGCAACGGTATTCTGAGTCGTCCTGAAAATACAAGAAGAAGAATAGGTTTACCGAGACTGAAATAGGAGGAAGTAATAAAAATAGATTTGAAGGAATAAAATATATCCAAAGAGCTTGCTTTGGATATGAGTGCTTGGAAGATGGTGATTCAGTACTTGAACCATGATATAGGAGTTAGAGTCTAATAGTAGAATTATAGACTTCATGTTCTTAGATTTTTAGGATTTTAAAATTTAGAATTTAGAAATAGATTTTAAAAATAGATGTTGAGAAATATGATTTTAAGATTTAGAATTTAGAATTAAGTTTTAAAATAGATTTTGAGTATTTAAAAATAGGTTTATTGTATTATTTTTATTGTTATTATTGCTATTACTATTAGCATATTATCAGCATCATTATCATCTTTATTTAATTATTTATTATTATTATTATTATTATTATTATTTTATTTTCTTTTTCTTTCATCATACTTATTATTATCACTGATATTTGTGATCTTTTATTTTGTGCTTTCCGATTGGGTTTCATTTCTAGCCTACCCTAATTTATTTGGGATTAAAGGCTTTATTGTTGTTGTCTAATATATCAACGATGGTGATTGCTCAAGAGGCGCTAAATTTTGCTATTTTTGAAAAAAAAATATTTGAATGAACGAACAACCCCTTTACATATGTCTTCAGAAACTAGAGGTGGTAATTGGGCGTGTCGGATCGGGGTCGGGTCGGGTCAATTTATATATTATATTTTTTTCAGATATTTGATGAATTTCGATTTGATTGAAAGTCATTTGATCTCAGATCGGATCGAATCAGATTCAAATTCGGATGAATCGGACAAATTTTGAATCGGATTGAATTCTGCCACCACTACCCCAGAAACTGCCCAAAAAGTAGGTTTTTGTGTTAAGCTGTTGTAAGGCTCTTGAGTCTTACCACGGCTTACCATAAAATTTCAAATTTAGCAGTTAATTTTGGACCGTAGTGGCGTAAGCCCTCGTAACAGCTCGGAGCCTTACACAAACAGCTTGTGTTTTTCCGTAAAGTTTTGTCTGAAATTTTCTCATTCAAATTTACAAAAGCAAAGTTCAGATAAACTATGCAATTTTAAATGCTTGAAGCTTTCCATTTGATTTTTTTTTTGTCAAATCAATTCATCTTGCAAATCTTGATCCTCATAAATATAAATTATAAAATTCAATTTTATTGTCTACAAATCGTCAAATAACTGAAAAAATATTGTCTACTATATTGTACATTTTTATGTAACTTCTTATTTAAAATGTGTTATCCCCCCCCCCTCTCCGATTAATGCCCTTTATTTTTCGGCGACGCATTCCATGCGTCAGGCACGAAACTGTCATCTTTTTCTTGTAACTCGCTATGTCTGAAATTGTCCCTTTACAATTATCAAAAAAAAAAAAAATCGTCCCTTTACTTTTTCTTTTTTACCTGCATTATCCTGAAAAGTCCGTCTATTATATTTGAAGGCGATTCATCATTCATATTGTTAATTGGTAATAATTAAGTTGATAATTCTGATAATATTCTTTCAGTAAATCCAGAGAAAAAAAAAAGAAAAAAGTTTAACTATTTTCTTGAATTTTTTAGATCGTTGGGTTTTCAAATGTTATGCAATCTTAAGTATCACTTTGTCCATTAAAAATCATTAAATCTTAAATATTACAAAATTTGATGCAATTCTGATACTTGAAACACAATCAGTAATAATTTCTATACTTATTTTTGTTGGTAACACTATATTATTAACACATATTTGGTTAATTAGCCCACACTCTATTATTAATATCTCTTTAATATCTTTTAAAAAGGAACCCCAACTTACATATTAGCTAGGTTATTAATTAACCCACACTCTGTTATGAATTTTCAACTTTTTATATATGCCCAATGATTCATTAATATTCTAATATGAACGTGGAAATCCTAAATGAGAACCATTTTTTAATCTAATATCAAAATACAACACTCTTTATGTGAGAGATCGTGAGTTTAAAATTTGAATGAGAATTTTTATAAACAATATGAAATATAAAATTTGAAAGAACTCTCATCTATTCGATCAAAAACATACAAATCCTACTTATTCCCTCGGAGGCCAGCTGCAATGGCGCAATGGCACAAGTAGAGAAAACTGTTAGGACTAACAAAACAGAGAATTCAAGCCCGGGTCTCTCGGTGCCAAGTGCCAACCAACCAAAAGGAAGAAAACCCTACATGGGGCCTCCAAATTCAAATCCAAATCCTCTGTTACATATTCTTGACACATGTTTCGTTATTACACTTCAGTCCCACCACGCTCACAATAGTTCATCTCCGTGAGTAACAAGTGTATACATGGACCCTCTATCATTTCAGTAGCTGCATGAATTTTATGCCTCACGATTAATTAATCCCATTGGTTCGGTTCAAATCTAATGTACAAGATTTGATATGATTTATAAGACATTTTATAGAATTTTGGGGAAATTTCCTAATGAAAGGTGTAGCACTCTTGTCATAGTTTTATGCCAGAAAAACTATCGCAGCAGAATGTGAACTCATAATAACAAAACTCCATGATTTATTGATATATTTCAACATCTCAGAGACTTGTCACATAAAATTTGTATCTGTAGAAAACTTGTAGGAGAGAGATTATATATTTGTATGCCCATCCACATGTTATTTGTTAACTGTGCACACTGGAGCTAAACTGTAATATTGGGTAAACAGGAGAAAATTAGGCTGATGTGTTATTGCTTCATTATTTGGACCCAGATGCACAGTTGTCATGCTGTTAAGCCCAGCAGGTGGTGTCTGATTTGAGCACTCATAGATCCATTTTTTTGTCAGGAATGGGGAACAGATTCCTCCCCAAACAATTCTTGTTCCTCTTTTTAGGTCAAGAATGGCTCCATCCTTGTTTAATTTGTTAACAGTTCATTTCAAAGTTGGCAGCTTGTTGCCTTGCATTGTTACATCCATTTCAAACAGACTTGCTTGTTGCTGTGACAAATTCAGAGATAGTAGATTAAATTAAAAAGACAACATAACCCAAGCCAGAAATTTGGCAAGCATTAAAGCAACTTTTGTTCTTGCATTTTTGGCATTTTAATTATCAATATCAGAGGAATCCTTGGACGATTGCGTGTCAGCCGTTCATCTACATAAAGATCGGTGCAAGAGCGCATCTCAAAGCAACCGACTGGCTGATTTGTATTCACCAGTGATCAGACACGAAAATAGTAGTGGGCATGCATTGATTGTTTGTAAAGTAGTAGTGCCAGTTGGGCCCACCAGGCATTTATTGAAAGCCTTGCTGAGCTGTGCAGTACTGGTGAGGTGGTTCAAGGTTTTTCCCTAGTGATCAATGTTGCCAACCTAATTCATGGAAATGTAAATAAGAACTGAATACTTCCATCCTTTTTTTTTTGTTTGACCTCATTCCTTTTCTCTGAGTTTGAAAGCTCTTTGTCAATTTTACCAATAGTGGATCACTTTATAGATGTTGGTTGTAAGAGTAAGTAATCAATTTTCATAAAAAAAGAGAGTAAGTAATCAATGTTGGAGCTCTCCATCAAAAGATTTCATTAAGCATCTTTGCGTGTTGATATGCGAGAGAAAACTCAAAATAAAATAATTAATTTAACGAGGAGGGTTCAAATACCTTAATTTTTGTGTCTCCACTTTTAGATTTCTAATAACTCATAATTTAAAACTCAAATATCAAAATAAATCCGTTAGATTTGATATAGGCCATTTTATTTATGTATAAATTAAAATTTATGACGTTTGAATATTATTTTATATAACATCAAGAGATTATAAAAAAATATACTAATATAATTTATTTCTGTATGCTCATTTTATAACTTGTTGATTTATATAAATTAAATTGAATAAATAAATATTTCTTATGTATAAAAAATATATTATAAATCAAATCTAATGATTTATTTTGATATTTAAGCTTTAAATTTTGACTTATTAGAAATTTAAAACGTAAAGACATGATTGACAGCCAAAAAAAATTGAGACATTACCATTATCTAATTTAATTTTTGAACATGCCTTAATATAATAATTGGAAATGCGCAAATTAGAAGGGAGAAGTTAAGTGAAGCATAAACGGTCCATTCCTTCAATTGATATACAATAATAACCGTCATTTCTATGAATTAATCAAGAACCGTTAGCATCAGTGAGAACAAGAAATTAAAAAATTATCCGATAAATTACTTTGTCCCTGTTGACTCAAGACTTTAGATGCTCGTGTTCATATAATTAACCTCCATTTATATACATATTGTATTTAATTATCATTGTTACGAGATGCTACATCAACCTCTATCATGGGCGCATCCGTAGATAGAGAAATCTTGGTGTAACTTAGAGCATAGCTCACACAAATATTTATGTGCATAAGGACGGAGAGTCACTTTTAAGTGTACATTACACAACTCTGGATAATTTTGTTCTATTATTTTAGTTTTATTTATTGAATTTGTTTGATAAAAATTCAGATTCGAAGACCAAATTTCCAACCATTGCAAATATTATGATGCTATATTATTGCAGTCATAGATAACAAGAAGATAATATTATTTATTTAATTTCACTTGTGCAAAATAGAAGTTCAAATCGAACGAAAAAGCCGTTTAAAATGACATTATTTGACACTCTTTTTTTTTTTTTGGCCTTGTTTAGTCTTTGCCTTTTTTTTGGCCTTCCTCATGCCTAATTCATACAACCTATTAATAAAAGAAGAAACCGGAGAAGTAGCTTTTCTGATATTGACAGTCTTTATAGTAAATTTGCTAAAATTATTTCTGTGTGCAGGGGCGGATCTAAGGTAGGCGTCAGCTGACACCCGGACACCCTTTCGGTTCACTAAAAAATAAAAGGTTGTATGATAAAAAATAAAATTTTTTTTGACTTGAATATTCTATTTATTTGAACCGGGCACCCCCTATCGATTGTTTCTGACTCCGCCCCTGTCTGTGTGGTAGTAGTTTTCAAAGAATATTATTAATTAGCAGAAGCATGTAAAAACATCTTTCAATTCTATACCACCCTTTAATATATTTACTTATCATCTGATAATTCTAACCAATACAAGGATCTTTTGCTGACGGGCTTTTACTTTCTTATGTGTATGTGTGTCAGTGTGTGTGTGATAGGGTTCAATTCATTTGGGGCCCTATCATCATCATTATTGATAAATAATGTTATGAGATTCCAAAAAAAGAAAAAAAGAAGAAGGAAAGAACGCATATCCTTTTTATGTACTGAAGGTTCGTCACTTCGTTTCCATGCAAAAAACACATTCATGAAATCCAATTGCCATCATTTTCAATCAAACAAGTTCTCCTGAAATCCAATTCTAACATCATTTTCAATCAAATTAATTCTCATGAATTCCAATTCTGTCACCATGTATAAATCCTTCTCTGACATGATGCAATTTCATACCTTGCACGCTTTCTCTGCTCAAATTCATCCCCATCTTCCCACAAGTCCTTGTCGTTCTAGAGGAAATATACACATGACATAATTAATAGGGACAAAAACATAACAGTTTTAAATGCGCAATATGGTCTGAATTTATATGTAAATATGTCTCTACGCGACCACTTGTAGTGCTAGTGATACATACACGGTTTATTTACGTGAAAAAGCAAGCAATCCTTCCGTGATATTATTATTGGCCGACTAAAATAGTTAATTCGTTTAATATGTGGTAGTTATTAATTCCTTATGAGTGAAAAGGAGCAGATTTTTTAATTTGATTTGATTTGTTTTATATTCATTCATGTCCGTCAAATATTTTATTTCTAGATGTTGATCTTCTATGAATCCATCCGAGATACTTCCAAATTATTTGAACATTATTGTTCGAAATATAAAATTTATAATTTTAAAACTAATAAATTTTGTTTTCTAACAAATGATTCAGTAGCTCAAGCGGTGTCTAATTAAAATATTATTTAAAAAAAAATCATATATTCAAGTCTCCATAAATATAAAAATGAAATTTAAGAGTTAAATTCTCATCTCTGTCTAAAAAAAATAGATTTTTTTTTTCTAATTTTAGCCAAAATGGGTAAGCCCGTAGGCCGAATTTCTAAATTTCAAGGTACTACAATATTGTAATTGTTTTCCATATATTAATTCATTAATGTGACAGTTTATATTAAAAAGCATAAATTCAGCTACGAATTTCCGACAAAAAATGCTTCTGTCCAATTAATGTCGATTTAAGATTCTTTATATTATGTACAATTAAAATTTCATTGTATAGCCATCACACCATGGACTACGCTAGAGAAAAGAATTAAAAAACTACAACTATGACAGATATACCTCACCACAAACTTTTTTTATATTACTTTATTGAATTTCTCAGTAGACAACAAAAAATGTGTGAAATTCTATCTGATATCCCTAATTTTTTTTAGTTGCACAACTCGTCTGCTTCTCATTACTTAATCTTTGTTATTGTCGCGCACGCACGCACGCACACTATGAGTTAGTATATTTTGCACTTGATAATATATTTATGTGGTTAATTATTTGGGGTGATCTGGGAGTGTGGATGCAGAATTATAATAAGAGGGTTACTTATCGGATTGGAATAGTTTATCAGATTTTAAATTATTAACTAATTGAGTACTAAATAAAAAAAATAATTATTCAAGATATATTCTTGTTTAATAAAAAAAATATATTTTTATATATTAAAATAATAAAAATAAAACTAAAATAATAGATAATGATATTGATTATGAAATTTCTTCTCTAAGGGACTTCAAATTTTAGAATATTAACATAATTGTTTCATTATTCATGATATTAAATATTTTTTTCAATAAAAAATAATTAGACAATTCAGACCTGAAAATTAAATCCAGAAAGAGTGATATGAACAGATTAACAAAATATTAGTATAAAATTACTTTTAAAAATCTACCACCGCTGTACTGTACAGCTGTACTTGCATTCAATCCGTGTACAGAAAGATGTTAATTATGATCAGTATTACACAGCATTAATTGCTGTAGAATATTTGTCTTGGTTTCTTGAAGACGAGTAACATGTCACATGTGATTAGGGATGTCGGATAAAGTTGGGCTTGGACTTAGGGTCGAGGTTTATACATGGCAGAATCAAGTGATTTATGATGACGTACGGTTGCCTCTGTTTCAAAAAAAAAAGGTTTGAAAATACGCAAAATACGCATTTTTAGAGTAGGATGTTAATGATATTTATTTAATTTGATTGATATCATGTTTGATGAAATGAGTATGAATAAAGATTTTTTTCGCTAATTTATTGAATTTGGTATGAACAATTTTTTTTTTTCATTAAGTAAATAAGTAAAGATATTTGTAAAGATCATTTTATATTTGTTTTCTTTATATGATAAATTATTAAAAATAATAATTTATATTATTTTTAATATATTTACCTTCTATAGTATATTGTTTCTTTATATTAGTTGTCTTGAGTCTGAGAATTAATTATTATTAATTATAAACTATAATTATTATATTAATTACTTTTTTATCTTCCTCAATTTTCATCTTCTAAAAAATTATAATGTTTGATTAATATTTAGTAGAGGACTTTTAAAATGATGTGATGAAGTAATGTGAGACTTTATTTTAGACACGATGATTTTTTTTAACATGTTCTAATTTCTAGTTAAAAAAACTTGATGAGAGATGCTTGTGTTTTTAATATGTTTGTTTTGAAATGACTTGAGTTAAAATTGATTGTATATTTATATTTTGATTTCATATTAGCAAAATAGAGGTGCATTTGTATGAAAGAAATTAGTTCAGATATTTTTCATAAATGATAATAAAACTAATTAGCATATTAGTATTATTCATTAGCATTTGTGACCATTTCATTATCTACTTATTTTAATAAGTAATGGTAAGAAATAAATTAATTTAATTTTAATGAACAAGAATTGTGTATGAATAAACCTACTTTTAATGAATATGATAATGAAAATACATTCACTCGATATGTACCATATTCATTTAACATCCCTAATTTAATGCTAATTTTTTGGGAAAAAAATTATAAAATATACTTATTGTTCATTGTTAAATGTAAAAGTACGTTAATCCCTGAATATTTTTTCTCATTCTATTTTTTTGCTCAATTGTTGATCCTATATCTCATCTCTTCGTCCTAAATTTTCCAAAACCGTGAAGTTCTTGCATTTTAGGAGTTATATATCTGAAATTCACATTCTCTAGAGTACTTTATATGAATAAAGTATCCAGATTAAATGGACCTCGTAATTGAAAGAAGGTGATTGAGTTCAGACAATCCGTTACACAAATCTAACGGCCGTAATAATTTCGAAGTGTTACTCTTCTATATATCCCACAAACTCGTCCCTTATTAGTCTAAAAATTGAGGCTCAATTCTTGATTATATTTAGTCATCGTAAATTTTATATCTCTGCAATTTAGTTACAGTTGCAGCTGAAGAAATTGTAGGTATTAACTATTAAGCGACGGGACCAGACGGAAATACCAAACGGCGTTAACACATTTACTCAGCCGACGGTGCAGATCGAAGGGTACAACTTACAACTTACAAATGCAGATTAACGGAGTCTCTAAACAGAACAGCCACTTAACGGAGATAACCCACAAATTTATAACTAACAAACCCTACCCCATCCGCTGCATCCTCCGTCGGACGCTCATCTTTTCTTTTCTTTTTTTTGTTCCATTCTTCTCCGTTTCCGTTGTGGCTGCATGATATTTAATATAATATTAAAGTGATGAACAGATGACTGCAATGATGAAATAAAAAAAATGATATTTTATAATTTTGAGTAGAATTTAATTGGGTTTTTTGAATAAATGCGCAAGAAATCTCAAGTTGGGATGAAAGTATTGCATCATAATTGCTGAAAAAAATCCTCTCATGTAGATCTTCCCGTTCGTGAATTTACAGATGCTATTATTTCAGATTCCGATCACAATATCATCTTGTACCTGGATCGTTCGATCTGAAATGAACGCCACAGATGAATTTACATCTGCGATCAATCTGGCGGTGAATCCAAGTTAAATTCCCATCAGATCATCCAAGTAAATCCAAGTGCAATGGCACTATGGCAGTGCAACGTCAGTTCACTTCAGTTAATCCAATGGATCGATCCGATCTCCATTGGATTCTCAGGTTGAAGCGCGTAGGTACATTAGATGTACAGGTTTGAGGGGAAGGAAAAGAGGAAGACGCCAACTTTATGGGGAGAAAATAGACACAAAAATCCAGAGAAAAATCGAGGTGAGGTGGGGACGTGGGTGGGGTTGGCCCTGGTTCCCAAAAGGAGAAAAGGAAAAGAGAAAAAAGAAAGTGCGAGAAATGCAGGGGATGCCATTCATTCAAGAAACCAGCCCATGTGAAATTACTGTTTTGGTGCACCCCTCGAGGCGACCGAAACAAAATTCAACACTCTCCCTCCCTCCTCTCTCCCTCTCTCTCTCTCTCTGCAAGTGCCGGAGGACTGGAGGAGCAGATGCAGATTTTTTTTTTATTAAATCAGATGCAGAGTCCAATCTCTCTATTTCTATCTCTTTCTCAGGCCTCGTCGCTTCTCATCAATTTTTTTCATATCTTTCTATTTCTTTAGTTTACTACACCGTCCTTCAGATTATCAAAATTACAATTGGAGATGACAAAGATATTTTTATCTCTTTGTATGTCAAAAATGCAATCTAAAATGATGTACTGGCAAGTGCTCACTGATAAAGAGAAATTTCTTTCTTTTTTGTATGGAAATATTGCAATATCAAAAGTAGTTATGGCACCTAGTATCTTGTTTGGTGGTATGATGAGAAAAATGTGGTTTTAATCCGGTGGGGTCCACAGTACTTTCTCATTCATTCCCATGCTCTTCTTTAAGTAGCAAGTTTAATGGCATTGACTTTTACAACGTCAGTGATAACTGATAAGCAATAGGAGGATTGCCTGTAAAATAAATAAATACATACATACATAAATAAATAAATAATATGATAGTGTATTTGGTTGTGTGATTGCCACGTGTACAGTTAATACTGCATCTGCATGGAAGGCTTTGTGGGGGTGTTTTCACTTTTCACAGGGTACTGTAAAATTTCTGTAGAATGGGAATCCAACGAGTCAGATCTTCATGTGTTTGGTGTACTATGAATCTATGATGTATCATTTATGTACATTTTAGCACAACTCATTTACTGAGAAAAACAGATTATGATAGAAACTGAAACCCAGAAAATTTGAGCCCAATTTATTGTTTTTATAGCCGAAAAGTAGGGCTTGGAACCCACCAAGCCCAAATTGAAATCCTTCAATATACCCCAAAATTTTGGGTAATCAAAATTAGTTTTAAACTTAAATCTCCAGAATTTTAACAATAAATTACAAAAAAAAAGATAGCGAAAAATTATTATAATTATTTGCATTGGCCAATTTTTTTGGGTAGGAGTTAGAAAAATACTTCCAAATTTCAAAAATGAGAAACGCATGATAAAGTCACGTTCTACGAATTAATGGAATGCTTTCGCATATCACTTTGGAAGGTTGGAATCACTGTTTGAATAAAAGATATTTTTTTGAGTCTTGTTCTAAATGTCAAATCTTAAAAGATTAAAAGATCTTATCCTGAGAGAATTTTTTTTCTGTCAGAAAAATAAATCAAAGAAAGAATTTTGAGTTTCGTCGTTGATTTCTCAAACCTTTTACTTTTAGAAACTTAAAACATATAATTCTAAAATATTTTTTTATTTAAAAAGTTTTAGAAAATATTGCGTTGTCTATCTTTTTTATAAAGTTAGTTCCACAATCTAGACCAAATTAAAATCTACTGACATGAAAGCAACAAAATTAAGCTGGTGCCTACTAAATTGAAAGTGAACCTCCTAAAAGGTTTGTTGCTAAATTCAAGACAAATAGACAAACTGCTCAGACTTTTATACTTTTATAGTTTTCACTAAATCGAAATGGATGTTTTTGGGCCACCCCACGCTCATAAAATTTTGATCTCATAAATCGAAATGGATGTTTTAGGGGAATGACATCCGTACTCGTAAAAAAAAATGAGCAGGATTTTGCTCTTTGAGATTAGACGGTGTAAATTAATTCAAGGTGCATCATTATTTTTTAAGCGTGGTATCATATGAAGTTTTCACTTAATAATCAATTGTTTTTTAGGGGTGTCCACGAGACGATCTTAAGACGAGCTGACTCAATCTCGAACTCATCTTATCATGTTAACGAGACGAGTTAGCTCATCTCTACAAAGGGTCCCAAACTATAAGGGTTAATTTGTGATCATCTCGTTAAAAATCGAGCTAACTTGTTGACTCATTTACAGCTCATGAGTTGGATTGAATTCGTCTGCTCGTAAAAAAGTTAGAGCATTCTTTGAAGGATCTCACCAAAATAAAATGGATACAAATTTTGCTGTGGAACTACAGCCAGAGTAGATTATTCTATCATATGTTTATTGCAAGTTGGTCCTGGATATTTTAGTAACATAATAATAGGTCCTGGATGCTTATGCAAACAAACCATTACAAACCACTTGGCTGTCAGCTTATGTAAATACTCTTTATTATCATTAATACATACCAACTGCAACTGGCCCTGCCAGTTACTTCAAAAAAACATACAGGAGTTGGGGCAGGAAGAAATTAGAAGGCGACAGTGGTACTAAAACATTACTGATTGCAACAGTGGGGCTTTAGCAAATTTTTTGGCAGAAGTTCAGAACAGTAGAGCCGAGCCAAAACCCAGAACTAAAGAGTAAAAAGAATAAAAAACCCAGAATCAAAGAGTAAAAAGAAAATTTTTAGAGATGTCGAGTTGCCGACGAGTGAACTCAGAACTGTAGAGCCGAGCCGAGCTGACTTGGAGAGAACAAACCACAAGATCTAAGAAAGAAAACAAAGCTCTGAGATTAAAAAGTGAGAAAGAAAAAAAAAAGAGGCAGCGACAGCAGGTAGATTCATGCAATAGAGCTCAGACGATAGATTAAGAACCGAGACAAACCTTAGATTCGTACAATGAAGCTCAGAGAGGAAGCGATGGCCGGTAGCGGGTCTGCGGCCTGAGGGAGTCGGGAGAGTCGGAGCAGATTTTAGTAATAATAAGTTTTATTAAATTAATATTATTAAAAATAAGAGTGAGAAATATAAAATTTCAAATATATGAATGTCAGCGCGTCACTGTCAGTGGTGCGTTTCATTATTTTTAGGAAACGCGTCACTGCCAGTGGCGCGTTTCGTTCAAACCCCGCGTAAGTGACTGCGCATTTTGTATATATAAGAAGCAAACGCGCCACTACAGTGGCAGATTTCGTAAAAATAAGGAAACGCGCCACTGACAGTGGCGCGTTTGGTAAAAATAATGAAACGCGCCACTGGCAGTGGCGCGTTTCAAACGCGCAGTAAACGCGCCACTACCAGTGGCGCGCTGCCATTCGTATATTTGAAATTTTACGTTTCTCACTCTTATTTTTAATAATATTAATTTACTAAAACTTATTATTACTAAAAACTGGAGTCGGAGAGATCAGGGAAGAAGGGGAGAAAGGAAATAGAATGACGAATAGGGTTAGGTTTTGCAGAGGCGCCGCATTTGTGTACAGAAATGTGCGAGTGCGATACAATAGAAGGCCGAAGTCTCGGGTTTAGTCAAGCGAATCGCCCAGAGTGTAGTGCGAGATCCTATGGCTGAGATTTTAGTCTCATATTATAAACTGACGGTTAAAATTAACTAGTATATATCTCGAGACTCCATGAGCCGAACTTGGAATTTTTCGAACTCGTCTCGTCAATAAACAAGCTGATTAGCTCGTCTCATTAACAGCTCGAGCTGGTAACGAACGGGTTATTAGTGAGCTGCAGCTGAGTCGAAAACGAGCGAGCTACGAGCTATGAATATGTTATACATTCCTATACATACATAGACTTAAATCTTGATTTATGGATCTTAACAAATTCTTCATATCAAAATATTATAGGATACAAAAATATATATTTAAAAATTTTAAAGTATTATTTTTATTTTTTTAACATGACTTAATAATAATAATAAAATAATATATATTTCCTAGATCATTTTTAAAAATCTAAAAATAATACTTAAAAAATTTGAAACATAGAATTTATTCATTTTCAAAGTTTTTCGATCCGACTAGTTAAAATATTTTACATATGAAAATATAGTTTTATATCAAATTTTATATTTTAAATAAATATGTATTATTTTTTAGATAGTTAAAAATTAACTTGATTTAATTATTATAAGTCATTCAAGAAAAGTGATTTT
This sequence comes from Schoenoplectus triqueter, assembly GCA_964058805.1. Taxonomy (NCBI): domain Eukaryota; kingdom Viridiplantae; phylum Streptophyta; class Magnoliopsida; order Poales; family Cyperaceae; genus Schoenoplectus; species Schoenoplectus triqueter. The sequence goes on from CAXKVV010001495.1 coordinate 30,600, forward strand.
TTAACTATCTAAAAATATAAATAATTCTAAAATATATAAATTTGGTCTATAATTTTTTTTCATATAAAATAAAAAATTACTATTTTATTAATTAGCTAAATAGGAGGATTTATAATATAAAAAATATCTTGACCGATCGGATCGATCATTTAAACTTTGAAAACGAAGAAATGATCTATAGCATACAAATCAACTGTGCTATGCGTAACATACACACACATACACAAACCACAAAGACATGTTTTTTTAACAAATTCAACAGGTTTATTTTGGTTATAGAATTAATAGCTGAAAAATTATTGCATACGTTTAATATCATTAGTTAACATATGCCCCACAAGGCCAGAGGTACAGAACTTGCTCAAAAAGAAGAAAAAAAGTATGTAAAAGTAAGAACCCCCTATTGATATGGACGATATTATGCTGCACCAATAACCCACATTTTGTTCAACAAAAGACAAAATTGCATGTTAATAATTAATATGTTTAGACGAAGTTAGGATGACCGCATGCCATCGGAGCACTATATCTCATCGAACTATTATTTTACTCATTTATTAATTTTCCTACTTCAGTGTAAATAATTCAAAATCATCACAACAGGTTGGGTTCTCCGATCCTAAAATTCATCGTTCTAGCAATAATTCGATACCTTTATATTTGAAAACTCGATTACCATCATAAAAAAGGATTTAGCAACTACATGTTCAATAAATATCATTTTTCGCCGACATACATGTTCAATAAATAACATTTTCCAATAAACAACATCTCAATTACATTGGTAATCTAATGAGATCAGTTATTAAAATTCTGACGACTTGCCACTTCAGTTCTTTTGAATTATGACCGTCGGATCGGTTGAACCGTCATCTCTGCCCGTGGTCTGTTCAATTAAATCGTGGGACCCGTTCGCATTGACACATAAGTGAATTGAATCATGCCCGCAATTGTAACGCGCTTTGCCCTGATCTCTCTCCTCTTGTCTTCCTTCCTCTATTGCTAAGGTCAGAACTTATGGTTCTGACACGGCACCAAGAAATCGCCTCTCGGCTCTCCAACCTCACTTGACTTCGCTTGAGAGATCGTCTCTCTCCGTTCACTCGACACCGGAATCTGTTCATTGGTTTTTCACTGGTTTTCTCTCTATCGCCAAGGGGTTACTGGTAAGCCCCGAATCAGGGTATTCCGCTGGTAAGATCTTTCTCTCTATTGTCAAGGGTACTGCCCGGATCAGAGTGGTGTGGGAATAAAATGAGTAACATTTAGTTATTTAGGCCCTAATGTTGTTGTACTGGTAGGTCTTTTGAGCAAGCAATTTTTGTGTTTGTGGAGGTTTATGTTCTCTTGTAATGTTATTCCTTTCACACAATACTAGCAATGGACCTTGATGCTTTGGTATCAATTCCCACTACTGCATTCTGGTCTATATTTGTATAAAGAAAGCATCTTTGGTATCAGCCATATTGGTTATAAATATTAAAGAGATAGGGTCATGTATAATTTTCTCTAGCTTTCATGCACTGAAATAAGTTTATGTATTATTTATAATTTTTTACAACAAAATATGTGTCAAAATAGTAAAACCTACAATGATTGAGGATCGGGTGCAAATAAGAAGACGAAAGAAGATACAAAGACAAGATGAAACAATGGTTATTAATTTCTATCATATTTATGTGGATTGTGTTTTGTATTAAAAATTAGGATTTGTGTAATGTTTCTTGTGCTACGTATGTTGTGTAATTGTTGTGCTAATATGTTCTGCTATCAAATAATTATTTTGCTTTTGTATTTTACTGTTTTTGCTTCAGTATTTACTTCTATCAGATACCTTCTTTAGTACTTGAGTATATCAAATACTTATTTTAGTATTCACTACAACATAAATGGGTTTAGAAAACACTCAATTAACAACGATTATATGTGAAATTCATTGTTGAAAAAGGTCGGTGCTATTATTGAAATATTGAGAACATTTTTAGTAACAATTATTAATAAAAAAATATTGTTAAAATGGATGTTGGAAGGCAAAAAGTAGGGATGAGCTTTTTAACAACGGTTCATAACTAAGCATTATTGCTAAATAATTATTTAACAATAGTTTTTAATAGAAAACCATTGTTAAAGGTGAAACTCGATTTTTCTATGACACAAATGAATTAACCAATAGCTATCCATCTTTTTTGCTCACACGGATTGCTAGATTTTTCAATCTCACTATTCATTCATCTCGATCCAAAGATTAAAATTAAAAAAAAAACTACGGATTTAACCTCTCTTCTTATTCTATTTTGATATAAAAGAGAGGTGAGAGAGAGAAAGAAGAGAGACAATAGAAATAAAAATCGAAATCCAACCATCTCTACTTTTCGTACTAAGTGACCACGAAAAACTTACGACGAGATCTACATGGTTAACATCTTATGTCATTACCGCCAATTTCAGAGTAAAAAAACAACATCTACAAGCTAAAAAATGCATTTGAAATTTTAACTTCTTTTTTTTCATTTATTTCTTTGATTTTTTTCTTAGAAATTGTATAGTTTTTCATATTATTACATGAGCAAACTGCATGTATTATTGAGTAAATATTTTTTTATTAGATGAATAATTATATATTTTTATATTAATTATTAAATGAATGAATAATATATAATAATATTTGTCCTTATCTAATCAATTTGACTCTGTTCATTGTTGACACCATATATCAATCTGATTTCATATTTAAAGAACATTATAGTTTATTGTTTGAAATTTCTTTAACAATGATTTTTAACTAATAATCATTGGTAAAGGGTCTTTTAACAACGGTTACTAGTTAAAAATCATTGCTAAAAATATATTTAAAAATGATTTTTAACTAAGAACCATTTCTAAAGAACCCTTTAACAATGGTTATTAGTTAAAATTCATTGCTAAAGAATTCTTTAACAATGATTATTTATTAAAAAATATTATTAAATAATTCTTTAACAATGATTATTAGCTAAAAATTATTGTTAAATATCTTTCAAAAATGATTTTAATAATGTGAATTAACAACGGTTGTGAAAGGACTTTACAAAACGTTATTAAATCCAAAATGTGTTGTAAAATGTACTTCATGTGCTATTTACTTGTATCAAATACTTCCTGCGTATTTGCTCTATTTATGTACTTCCTTTTTACCACAAGTTGTGCAAATGCGCAAATTGTAAATTGCAAACCATGCATACTTCATGTCTCTAAAATTCAATTGATTTTCTAATAGAATAAAAGCATCTAAAATTCAATTACTTTTCTCCTATAATAAATAAATTATGACAGTCTTCAATCAGAAAAAGAAATGCATACAGAAACTATAAATTATGCGCAAAATGCAAATTGCTTTTCCATCTTCATTTCACCAGATGCACAAATTTGTCATGTGAACAAAGCAAAATAAAATGCATACAAAAACTTGCATACCAAGTCCGAACAACAAAATTACTTAATCAGAACACCAAAATTATCAAATAAGCAAACTTGGATACAAAAACTAATACGTCTGTGTTATGGATACTATTTTCATTTCCAAAATCCAAATTATCCATTAGAATGGATCAAAATGATTTTCATATAAAAATTTAGTTGCAGATCAAATTTTATATTTTTTAAAAAATTTACTATTTTTTAAAATAGTTTGAAAATCACTTGATTTAGTTATTATGAGCCATTTAAAAGGAGTAATTTGATAACTATCTAAAAATAATAAAAAAATATAAAATTTGATTTTCAAGTATATACAAATTATTTTGAGCAGTTCGAATTGACAATTTTAATTTTAAGAACAAAAAAATGATCTATAGCACAGAGACAATCCGTGTTATGTATAGTACCACAACC
>CAXKVV010001496.1:25000-27321 GCA_964058805.1 Schoenoplectus triqueter
CCCTCGCCCAGACGGCGTCCAGACGGCGTCCGGACGGCGTCCGGGCGGGGCGTGGCCATGTCCGAGGCACAGCGCATCACCATCCATTCCGAAATCCTTCCCCCCCTAATAGGGATAATATGATTTTTCCCACCAGCAGCACGTGAATACTACCATCCTGGCCATTTCCCCCCTCGCCCAGACGGCGTCCGGACGGCGTCCGGGCGGGGCGTGGCCATGTCCGAGGCACAGCGCATCACCATCCATTCCGAAATCCTTCCCCCCCTAATAGGGATAATATGATTTTTCCCACCAGCAGCACGTGAATACTACCATCCTGGCCATTTCCCCCCTCGCCCGGACGGCGTCCGGACGGCGTCTGGGCGGGGCGTGGCCATGTCCGAGGCACAGCGCATCACCATCCATTCCGAAATCCTTCCCCCCCTAATAGGGATAATATGATTTTTCCCACCAGCAGCACGTGAATACTACCATCCTGGCCATTTCCCCCCTCGCCCGGACGGCGTCCAGACGGCGCCCGGGCGGGGCGTGGCCATGTCCGAGGCACAGCGCATCACCACCCATTCCGAAATCCTTCCCCCCCTAATAGGGATAATATGATTTTTCCCACCAGCAGCACGTGAATACTACCATCCTGGCCATTTCCCCCCTCGCCCGGACGGCGTCCGGACGGCGTCCGGGCGGGGCGTGGCCATGTCCGAGGCACAGCGCATCACCACCCATTCCGAAATCCTTCCCCCCCTAATAGGGATAATATGATTTTCCCCTCCAGCAGCACGTGAATACTACCATCCTGGCCATTTCCCCCCTCGCCCGGACGCCGCCCAGACGTGGGGCGCCCACGCTCCGACGGCGTCCGGGCGTGGCGCTCCCACGCATCACATTCCCCTCACAGGGGTTTTCTCCAACGGTGACCAGTGTCACATTATCCCACTCTAATGCTATGATATGCCTATGCAGCCCCCACGCTAGGACGCCGTCAAGGCGTCGGGCGCCCACGCTCGGACGCCGTCGAGGCGGGGGACGCCCACACATCGCCTGCCCCTCAGACGGGGTCTGATCCAACGTTGACCTGTGCTTTGTTAGCCCACTCTAATGTTATGAAATGCCTCTGCAGCCCCCACGCTCGGAGGGCGTAAAGGCGTGGGGCGCCCACGCTCATGTCCATGTCCCCCCACGCTTCGACGGCGTCAAGGCGTGGGGCGCCCACGCATCGCCTGCCCCTCACAGGGGTATCATCAAACATTGACCTGTGCCCTCATATCCCACTCTAATGTTATGTTATGCCTATGCATCCCCCACGCCCGGACGGCGTCAAGGCGTTGGGCGCCCACGCTCAGGTCCATCTCCCTCCCACGCTCGGACGGCGTCAAGGTGTGGGGCTCCCACGCATCGCCGCCCCTAACAGGGATCTGATCCAACATTGACCTGTGTCGTGTTAGCCCACTCAAATGCTATGATATGCATACGCATCCCCCACGCTCGGACGCTGTCGAGGCGTGGGGCGCCCACGCTCAGGTCCATCTCCCCCCACGCTCGGACACCGTCCAGGCGTGGGGCTCCCACGCATCGCCTGCCCCTCAGAGGGGGTCTGATCCAACCCTTGACCTGTGCTTTGTTAGCCCACTCTAATATCATGATATGCCTCTGCAGCCCCCACGCCCAGACGCCGTCAAGGCGTGGGGCGCCCACGCCCACGCTCAGGTCCATGTCCCCCACGCCCGGACGGCGTCGAGGCGGGGGGCTCCCACGCATCGCCTGCTACTCAGAGGGGTCTCGTCCAACGTGGACCTGTGCCGTGTTAGCCCACTATAATGCTATGATATGCCTCTGCAGCCCTCACGCTCGGATGGCGTCAAGGCGTGGGGCGACCGCGCTTATGTTCATGTCCCCCACGCTCGGACGGTTTCAAGGCGTGGGGCGCCCACGCATCGCCCGCCCCTAACAGGGGTATTATGATCCAACGTTGACCTGTTCCATGTTATCCCACTCTAATGTTATGATTTGCCTCTGCAGCCCCCATGCTCGGACGGCGTCAAGGCATTGGGCGCCCACGCTCAGGTCCATCTCCCCACGGCGTCACGGCGTTGGGCGCCCACGCTCAGGTCCATCTCCCCCACATTCCGACTTCTCTCACATGCTTTAAATTGCGCATTTCCGGAAATGTACCTTGGTACCCCCTTCCCCGGACCGAGCGGCTCCTCGAGGCTTGCGCACTCGGGGTTGTCGCTTCGGGGGGAGGGACGAATCCGTGCGGCGTGGGGCTGGATCTCAGTGGATCGTGGCAGCAAGGCCACTCTGCCACTTACAATGCCCCGCCG
>CAXKVV010001497.1:0-25201 GCA_964058805.1 Schoenoplectus triqueter
TGGCGAATGCATCTTCTCCTTCCCAATCTGCTTCTCTCTCCTTAACCACAGTACTTGCTTCTCTTTTTCTATTTCAGTGAAAAAAGGAAACCAGCAAAAAAAAAACAAGAAGAAGAAGAAGACAAAAAGTTCTTCTTTCGCTTGTTTAAATACGAACTTCTACTTAATTTTCATGTTTTAACATTGGTGTACATGATCCCTGAAGTGCAATTACAGCAATTGAAAGTCTTAAAAGTTCTGAACATTTTCCTTCTTAATTTTTATAATAATATTTTTTGTTTCAAAATATTGCAAATGGTGATAGTTTCTGACAGAGATGACTTGTGCATCTGATTTTAATGTGGTTTAGAAGAGTGCGTTCTATGGGGTATCATTGCCTGAGGGAAGATCAAGGTACTCCACAAGCTACAACAAAAATATTGTAAAAAGTAGACAAGCGTTAAAAGTCAGTGCTAAAACAGCCGGTGCAGCAAAAACATTCGAGGTGGAGGTAGACAAGCCTCTTGGCCTCACCTTGGGCCAGAAATCCGGGGGTGGAGTTGTAATCACTGTAAGTTCAGTTACAAATTAAATTACCCCCCTTTCACTCCCTTCTGCAGTTTTTTCTTTCTTTCTTTATTATTATTATTATTTTGTAATATCAAGTTGAGATTAAAATCAGTAGTGAGAAAGTAAGGCTGCTTGATGATTTAGAGAATTATAGAATCCCGTAATTATAGTCAGAATGAAATTTTATTCTGGTTATGTGAATAACATTGTTTTCTTCATTTGAATCAGGAATACCATCAGGAAGAATTGTTTACACCAGCTTTTAGTAATAAAGAGCAAATTTTGTGTCTCATGACATAAATTAGCCTGAATTGAAAATTGTAGACTTCCTTCCAATGGATCATAAATGATGGTCTGACCTATATCAAATTAAATCTCTCAGGATTAACAACAAATTTAATCAATCTAAATTCGAATTAGGGCATTTTCTCTCCATTTTCCCATGCTTAAACTTTAGCCAATTTAAAGTTTGAGTTCACTAAATCGAATTGCATGGAAGCTGTATTTTAATCTACATCATATTGTTAAGGAATCTAACTCTCAAAATAATGTCAGCCAAGCTGATGTATTTGACCTTAATTCTTCAATCTTTGAAGAATCAACTACCACACACAAAAGTTTCAATAAATACTTCATAATAGTACAATCTTTTGCTTACAACATTGAAGAATCCAATAGGCAGAAACAGCAATGATATGGCAGAATTAGAAAAAGATCTTCAACTTTTCAAGAGTGTTGAAAACTTTTGTAACCCCCAAGATATGGCCATAAGAAATGAAGATGCAATATTCTTTTACAGAAATTACTAGGTCATTTGAGCTGATCTGTTGCTAAACTAAGAGTACATGCAAGCAAGAGTATTTGGAATCAAGAAGGTTTCCTTTCGAATTTTAGTGAGCATTCATCACAGTTCTCATGACTACTAAAAACAAAATTATCTATAATTGAGATTTATAATTTTATATCTGTCATGTTGATGTATATGATAGATGAATCAAGGAAAAGTGGATTGTTGAAAAATGAAAATTGTTACTTTCCTCAATTGTTAGGTTTGATTGAATCAATGTATTACCCAGTATGATTTTTTTGATTAATGATGATAAATTGAACAGGCAGTTGATTCAGGAGGCAATGCAGCAAAGGCTGGGCTACGATCAGGAGACCAAGTGTTGTACACAAGCAGCTTCTTTGGAGATGAACTATGGCCTGCTGATAAGCTTGGTTTTACCAAAACAGCCATTCAAGCCAAACCTGATTCTGTTTATTTCGTAGTTAACAGGTAGATAAGTCTCTAGCATTTTTTTTTCTGGGAGGTTTCAAGTGATCTGCAGTTCATTTTGTTTTATTGTAAATAACAAAATAATTTAAATCCATTGTAATTTCTGGTCCCTGTGGGGTTTGAAGTGAGACTTTTTGGTGAGGACTGCCTTTTAACAATTCATTTTAATTTACTTTTCAGTAATGTTTCCTACTTTGAAAAACAAAAAATGCAGGGGTGCAGATGTGGATGTAAAAAGACTACCGAAAAGACCAGCTCCTCCCCGGTTTGGCCGTGCTTTAACTGAAGCTCAAAAGGCAATCTTTTTATTTAATCATAATAATTTATCTTAATGTTTCTTTTCATAAATCTACATTACTTGGGAAATACTATCTTCACATTTTCTTCATAGACTTTGCGTAAGTGCAAGGTAAATAAAAGGAATTGATTCAAAGCACTGCTTGATGGCAAATACAACTTTGGGGCTCAGATATAGCTAGCGTGCTTACTATTTCTTTTAATTTTGTAATTTGTCACAGGCAAAAGCGAGCCACATATGCCTAGATTGTGGATACATCTACACCCTTTCAAAACCTTTTGACGAACAGGTTTAAGGACGCTCTAATTTTCTTGCATTCTGTTTTATTATTTGGAAAATCACAACCCTAGTCAAATTGAACAACAACAACAACAACAACAACAAAGCCTTTAATCCCACATAAATTGGAGTAGGCTAGAAATGAAACTCAAATAGAAATCATAGAGATCAGAGATCTCAAAAATAAAAAACAATGATAGTAATAGATCATGATACTGAATTACTGATAGCAACGATAATGAGAATCAATGCTAAATTGAATATTGCCCCGCATTTAGTTAGTTAAAACTGATCAATTTATTGTGGGAATATACAGCCTGATACATATGGGTGCCCGCAATGCAATGCACCTAAGAAGCGGTTTGCTCGGTATGACGTGAAAACAGGAAAAGCAGTTGGTGGCACATTGCCCCCAATCTCTGTCTTAATTGCATTAGTGGCTGGAATTGCAGGAGTTGGAGCACTTCTTGTTTATGGGCTCCAGTAGATATACATGTTCTCATTTTCACTCTCTCATTCTCTTTTCTTGGAGAATTTTTATCTAAAGGAGTATACATGTTGAGATCAAAATTATGTCATATATATTGTTTCACATATGCCAGAAATCTTGTAACATATTCATTTGGCAATAACCACATGATTTATACCATGTATTCTTTATATGTACACAAGAGAAAGCATGTAAGATTCATATTAAGTGGAATATTGGGTGTTAATATCTCAGCACAACCAGACAAAATGGGAGGTAAACTACATTAAAGTTGCCTTGGGTTCAGATTGTTTGCTTAAAAAAATGGACCTTACTTTATGTGAAATCAGCTTAACTACCAAAAAAGGGCTAACTATACTATGTACCAAACCCACTATTCGTCCTTTTGCTTAAATTGGGTAGTTTAAAATTTAGTAGTACCTCGTTGACTATGAAAAAATAACTTTTCTAGCTTCCTTCTATATTAGTCCACCACTTCTTGCGTAGTTCTTCACTCTAACCAGAGAGAGACAGAGTACTTGGCAGCCACCGCCAAGGTTTCAGGTTTCAGAAAGAGAAAGTTAAATGTATTACAACAATTGCCATCCTTCGTGGAGATCAGGTTATGGCCCATCACCAGTGATACCCTTCATTATAATAGTAGGTCTACTGCTTGTTATATTTTGGGATGCCTTGTGGGAGTGGCATGAGTATGCTTATGAGGTGAAAGAGAGTATTGGGTCAAATATGCGGATTATATTTTTTGTCGCACTTGTTGCTTTGACGTTCTTACTCGGTTTCATTACGGATGCAGTGACTGTAATAATTCCTCTGGCCTTTGTTGTGGTGGTACTTCCATTTCTGAATGATGTTACTATTGTGTTGGTACTGCTAGTAATATTAGCTTTCTTAGGTATACACTATTACCCAACACAAAGGTCCCTATCTAATGGTCAGAGCCGATTGCAGCCCATGCACTGTCCCAGCACCTCACAGTCATGTGAGAGAAACGAGCCTAATCTTGCATTTGGATTGAGTTCTGGTTTATTGTGCTATTTAATTATGCTATCATGCCTCTTTATATGTATAACATATTATGAGGATGAGGGTTCTCAGTGGGTATGTTTGTCATTGGTTTTAATAGTTGTGCTGTTTTTCAACTTTACTGGTTTTGGAGATGAGAGATCGAGTTACCTGGTCAAGAAATCGAGTTTGTTCAGTTGGAACTGGAACTGGTTGAGATCTTCATACCAGTCTAGAAATACCGGCTCATGTGATGGAAGGGATACTATCTCAGGTTTGAGCCTAAGTTTAGGGTTGTTTTGCTACTTAACGATGCTAGTTTGTATCTTCCTTTGCATGGTATTTTGCAACAATGATGTCTATTGGTGCCATTCGATGGCATTGGTTTTACTAGTTGTACTATATTTCAACTACTCCGAACCAGAGATCAAGAACAGACTCTAAATTAGGCTCGTTTATATTATTTGGGGTCCTCATGTATTGTTCGGAGTTGTAGAAAGCTTGCAAATGAATAAAAATATCTAAATTTAAAGTTAGAATTATTAATCTTCTTGGAAAAATGAAACTTTTAGATAAATGGGGTATAGCTTGATCCTTGTGTTTGTTTTAGAACAATATCTTGGTTGTCTACAGACTACAGTACAGTAACCATCACCTTTTTTAAAGGATGATAGAAGAAGCGTTCAATCCTAGGCCAAAATGGGAGAGTATTCTTTGAAGTTATATTTTTATGGAGGGATTTTAAAAGTTAATATGGACGGTTGAAGTTAATCTAAATAGCTGTGATAAAGTTTAAATATGAATTTTGATGTATGAAATTATTAATTCTTAAATCAAAATCATTAATAATTGATTAAACGGTTTAGATAAAAAAATACTGTTTTTGCGCTTCAAAGATATCGATTCAGACCCAAATGGGACTTGGTATTTGCACTGATTGTAAAACTATACGAGAAGGACGTTAGCTTAAACCCAAAATAAAAAACAAAATATAATTGGGCACCCATTGGAGCTCATGAGAACCTAACACAATGCCACTTCAGACAGAACAGGTCCCTATTGCTGCTGACATTTTGCATGTTATTTATAAGAATGTTTCAAACATTTTTAATTCCTTTTGAAATGCACCCTAGCTAATAGTCTCACCGACCAAAACAACCATGCAATATTAAACACAAGAAATATTGCAATTTGCTCTTAAATTAACAGGATTACAGTGACAATTAGAAGCATTGCTTAATTGCCATAGTGATATCATTTTTTAGTTTCAGATAAGTACCATGGTGATGCAAGTCTGAATTTAATATGGTTCTGTAGTTTGTGTACCCATATAATGGGTCATTACCTCATAAGTTGCACCTGAGTTCTATGAGAAGCCACGCCAATTACATGTTCAAGTTCCATTTCAACAACCCGCTCTACAAATTACTGCACAGAAATGTGGCATAATTGCATAAAAAAAACAAATCTCAACCGTCCATGAATTATTAATTTCCCCGACTAAATAATTTCATTATTGGATTGTTCTAAGTTAGTTGCATCCATTTCAGACTAAACCATTCAAGAATACTCCAATCTGTTCTTGTTATATACGATAGCCTTACTCAAACCTTACTCTCCATAGAGAGAGATGTATTGCAACAATAAAGATATGTATTACAACCCTTGTTATTCCCAAAATTCTCTACATCAGGGACCGTCGCCAGTGATCCCTTTCCTTCTAGTGATATGTCTTGGGTTGTTGGTTTGCTGGGAAAGCATGCAGGGGTATTATGAAATGTTATTTGAAGTTAAAGAAAGCGCAGAAGAGTGGACAGAAACCCTGGCACACACGCTGATCATAATAATCTTAGTTGGTGTGTTATCATGCAGTTTCATGGGCGACAGGGTTGTTGTGGTCGTACCAATTGCCGTGTTGCTATCTGTTTTTCTTTTGCAAAATGAAGTGCTGTGCGTACTGGTACTGCTTTTGGTTTTATCTTTCTTTGCTATGTACTCTTACCCATCACAAACTGAAGGATACCACCAGTATGGGTGGAACTCGAACTGGTCAAGGCCAGTGTACCAGTCAAGACCTGATTTTCAGTTAAACAATGTAGAGACCGGTGAGAGGAGATCTGATATGCCATTTAGTTTAACACCGGGGCAAATATGCTATTTGATAATGCTGGGATGCCTAACGACATGTACCATGTTTTCAGAGGATCAGAATATATGGTGGACATGCATGGCACTTCTTCTTGTTTGTGTTCTCTATGTCAACTTCTTAGGCCGTGGGAATAGGGAATGGATATTATGAAGTTCACTAGATAAACAACTTATTAGATTTTGATTTTCTGTAGGCTTTTTAATTATCAAGTATTTTTCTGAATGGTGTGTGCAATATACGGTTAACAATTTCGCCTCCGCTTTGTAAAATGGACTTGCTGACTGCCAATTAATAAAAGTTCACCTAATAAATTTCAGACAAATGAAGTGTCAAAACTCAAAAACAAACATAGAAGTGTTAATTTATACGTAGCTAAGTGTGAATTTGAATAAATACTGAATTTTGGAGATTTCTGAGTATAAATTAAAAAAAAATACTGCTGAAACTTAACTGCCACACACAAAATATAACTGACAAATCTTTATCACTGATATTAAATCTGCTGAAATTTTCATCAAAGAACTGGACAATTGACACTGCATATGTACAATCTCAAAATATAGAAAACTAAATTTATGATTTAACCTTCTTCATTTCCAGGCAGGGAAAAGTTGTTTGCCAGGAGGGACTACACACAATGAAATAGCTTTTTCTGGTGACTGTGCCTATGTTATTACTGAGACCATGTACCAATTAAAACACTTCGAGATATAAAATCTCAATACGGGAATTTTTTTACGCCAGAGAATAAATGTCTTAACTGAGAATATAGACTCCGTGGCCCTCTGCATCCTTTTTGAAACAAAGAGAAATGTGTATAGGGTGTTTCAGAGTTGGTCGTTCCATGCTTCATAAGGGAATTGATGTCATTTTCTTTTAAAATATCAATCTCGGCATCATTCACTTGCAATAGGTGGGAGGATCACATATGCATATTTAGGTTGCAAAATTTATGGTAAGGTTTTACTTCAGTTGGAGCAATTAGGTGGCTTGGAGGAGCTGTTAAAAAGATGCTGCAGGGGAAGATAAACGGTCCTCTGCTTAATTCAGAGAAAATATAGTCCTGGTAAACAGAAATATAGCCCCGCAACATTTATGCAAAACTTAGGTTCATTGTAACAGTGTTTGTAGCATCTATATATATAGCAAGAGAAACTAAGATTAAAGAAGATCATAACCCCCAAATAACACTGATCTGGCAATGTTAAGCCAAAATGCTTCAGATCAGAATTAAAGAGGACTTCATTTTCATGGTAATTTAATCTCAAAATTAGATAATCAAATATTACATTCAAATAATCTGGGTGTTTGGATGTATTCTACGAGTGGAAAGAGAAGGAAAGATAACTCATGGAATTATTATCTATTCATCTTTCCAGGAACGTAGAGATAGAGATCTGACAGTGGGGGTCATGGACATCAGGAACAATGCTCCCAATCCCAAAGAGCAAGTGGAGCTGACATGACAGAAAGGAACTGAGCAGTACTGCTAAAATGAACAAGCACGGAGTGAAAGAGAAGGGAGACAGGATTCTGATTTCACAGAATGGTAAAATTGGAAGGCCTCAAGGATGCCAAGGCATTCAACATCATGTTGAGACTGGGGAGAAAGAAGTCAATTTACAGTTCCATGGCTGGCTACTGAGTGGGTTTGTTGCTGATCTGATGGGTACTCAGCCGTCCAATTAACAGATTTGAATATATGTTTCTTTTTATAAAATTTGACTCGTAAAAATCAAATGTTAGTAATCCGATGGTTGAAAAGCATGTGTGTTAATGCCCAATTAAGGAGACATTTTGATGAAAGATGTGACTTCGATATGATCTGTGATGGAGTCGCCCTCTAATATTATATCTAACAGAAAAAGCCTGAAAGCATGAATGCCAGAATACCATGCATTAGATATTTCTCAAGACAAAAGAGCACTGGTAATCGGGTGCGATTTTCCATGGCACTCGAACTGATTCTGGCAACCATTTCATGCGAATTTTGAGACCTCTCAACCATCTGCTAGCACACCATCCAATACAATATGCCTACTAACATTAAACTGCATTCTGCGCAGTTGGGTTTTCCTGTTTAACTTCGACCCAAAAGGCCATAACCTCGTACCAGAAACCTAAATCAACAATAAGACAAACGAAGTGCATAACTACATCATAACTGAATGGATTAGTTGATACATAGGAAAAGGCAATATTACAATCTCATCATGACATGGTCTTCATACACATAATTGATGGCTCATACATTAGATAATGTAATTATAGCCCAAATAGAGTTGCATTATTTTAGAAAATAGAGAAGAATTTAAGAGGAAGCAGCAGCGGCCTCCTCCTTGAGCTGCTTGACCTTTGTGATGTAGTCACTCATCGCCTCCTCCTTCGATTTAGCTTTTTAAAGTGTTTTAAAAAAGCTCCAGTCAGTTCATAATTGCATTTTTTTTATCATTTTAGATCTAGTAAAGCATTAGTTCGACAACAGATTCCAAAATAAGCACAAATCACACCGGAAAATTCAAATCAAAAAGAGAATTTTGTCACACAGTACTCATGGTGCCTGTACTGAAACCAAACATGATTCATGATCCTGTAGTTCCTCTTAGAACAGCTTCATGGATCAATCTATTATTTGACTTTTTTCTGTTCACATACTTTTCATATATCTGTGTGTGCAAGTTCTCATGTTTCATGTGTGTTTGTGCGTGTGCAAATAAGGAAGAGATTGTTGAGGGGTGGGGATGGGGGTGGTGTACCTTCAACAGCCTTCCAAGCATCCCATTTGGCACGGTCCCTCATGTTAAAAATGCCTGGACGGCCTATGCGTCCCAAGAAAAAAATACAAATTATTATCATAAATTGTCTTAGCATATGCCATTAGTAAACTGCATGTATCACATCAGGTATCTCATAAATGCATGCATTAATAAGTATAGTGCATGAATGAATATATCACATCATATGTACATCACAGATGCACTTATACGTATGTGAATACAAATACACTAACCAACACTGAAATTGTTCTGTTACCAGAAAGTAGAACATTTCTTTTTTTTGGTACTATTTACTTTTTCTCTCATATTCTAATACTTAATTGAAAAGAAATCAATCAACAGTATCATATCATATCATTTGACTATAGGTATTGGAATTATAAGAAGAAAAGACTCACTGGTATTGACTGGGCCAACAGTGGCTTGCTTGTAGAGACCATACAGTATCAATAAGTTATCGTTTGTGGTAGTTTCTGGCAAGGTTTTTGCCAATGCAGCGTGTTCTTCAAAATCTTCCTACAAAGGTTCACAGTTCACGACAGATTAGCAGCAGTTAATCCCCAGATTAAGATCTAAATTTGGAACTTAAGGGACCAGCTGCGATCAATTTAAGGTCCCAATTTATGCCTCAAATTCTTGGGCTATTTTAGCTCAGAAGAGAAACGGAAACGCAAAGTTTCAGTCTCTTTGCAAGATTCCCATTATAATTAAAAATAGGCCAGTAAATGCAACTGCTATACGGATAATTGAGGTAATTCATAAAATTTTGTTCATTATTGAAATGAACACTTGAATGGTGTATGGTAGGGAACTCGTTTTACTGGAAGGCAAAAATGAGAGGAATCAGATCAACGAAATACGAACTAGATCAATAAATTTTTTTAATTTCCAGCTAAAAAAGCCACTGATTTCAAATTTTAGAGCAATCTATCTCTTGAAATTAACGATAAAGTCTACCATTTTCTCTTAAAATGCAATTTTTTGGCCAAAAGCAACAGATCAGCTTGTTCAGATGTAATGGGATGAAAAAAATTCAAGTAAAATTCCCCTTGATTGAAATCACTTGAGTTGCGAGCGCTAGTACCTGGAGACCCATCTTCACTCGGTTCCGGTTTCTTCTTTTCTTTTCTTTTTTTTCTCCTCAGAAAGTTGGACAGCCTAGAGATTGGAGTTGTGATTTTATAGAGGGAATCGATAAACTTGGCATTTAATGTGCAACTCCGGTGTATCTCTCTGTGTTCCGACTTGCGAGTCAATATGCACAAGGTCCCAGCTACAAGGAGCAAGTTTATTCTTACAATTACTTGCACAATTTAAAAGATAATCTCATTAATATCTTTAATTTTGTTTTTTTTAAGTTGCAAATAATATTTATTCTTACAATTCACTCTAATTTTAATTTTTTTAACCAATTTACTATTCAAGTGTAGTACAATATTTGAACTTATCATTTTCCATATGCAAAATTTATACTTTGCATTGTGATATTTAAATTAAAATCAATTGTTACTTCATTGAATTGTATTTGATTATGGAGTTCTTTCGATTTGGCATTTTGAAATATTTTGTCCTACATTTAAAAAAATAATGTTAAACGGACTTAAAGTTTTTGACAAAATCGTGCTTGAAATCAAATGCATTTATCATTCTAATTTGATGCATGTGTTCATAGTGGAGGAAATAAATAATATTTTAAATGAGATGAAAAAATTTAACTTCAAAATGTGCAAAAAAAATGAATCTATTATAGATATAAGGATTTTGGTCTTTTATCCATCTAATTCTCATAGGATCCTAACAATACTAAAAATGTACATGTTCAAATAGAATTACTAAACATAAGTGTTGGGATCTAAATATATTTGTGTCAAATTCTTATAAGATTGAAAGAACATTGTTAACTTTATAGAGCCCAATGGTAAAATAGAAGTTTTATTTGTTTAACATGTTGTTTAACAGTAATGCTTTTTGAAGTAGATCTCTTTAAAAATGAATAGTGCCAAATATACTAGCTTATATATGTCATTTATCTACATCATTAAATGTGTTTAACCTTTGTCCAAAAATTATTTGTAGTTACTGTAATATTCTATCATATTTATTAACAAAATGGGTAACTTGAATTTATAATTATTCTATTCATAAAATAAAAAGAATGGTGAACACTTTAAATATTATTGGATATAAAATTTGCAAATTTAAAGATGAAAAACATGCATGCTACTTATCAATCTTTCGTTGGTAAATAATTTGTATTTTTCAACAGCAGTACCATTACATGCAATGCAGTAAATAAATGAATTACCAATCTCCGATTTATAAATTATACACGCATATTACATGTGTTACATTTGATATTACAGGAAGGAAGGACATGATGGATCCGATAAGGAAGCGATGACAGCTATGGACGATGCATATATCTCCTATTCGGGCCAAACACGAAACAGGTTCAGTGATCCAATAGTGAGAAGTCAAAAAACATCAGCGTCTTCCGAATATTCGGGCTTCCACTCCAAAACATAAACGTTTTCTTTGTTATTAACGTTTTCTTTGTTTATTTCCCTTAAGAGAGCTGATATATAATATCGTTATTGTGCACATTAAATGAGTTATATATTAGTATTAGCTAAAAATTATACAAAATAAATGATATAATAAAATCGTTAACATGTATAAGAACTATATATAATATGCAAAACAATTATGTATCAATCTGCATATTAAATTACATAAAAATATTTTCCTTCTCTAAAACAGGGCAGAGCTGCATGAAGCTAAGAAAGGCATTGGCCTACCTGATTCAAAGAATTCAAAAATAAGCTTCTATTTATATATTTTTCAGAAAAATATAAAAAATATGTCTATGAATTAAAATAATTATTATATTATGCTCTTATCCTGAAAAAAATTTCCCTACAGCCTTCTGGTACCCGCCTCGCTTTAAAGACACAAAAAGATCATTTAGTCTGATCTTTTTACTAAATAAGGATAAATTTTTAATAAAAAGCTAGCTGAAATAAGACATTTTAGGAAAAAAATAAAGAAAAGAAAATGGATTTGTCTATTTGGGTATTCTTCTATCTATATGGTTCCTCCAGACAAGGGCGGATCCAGTTTTCTTGTTAAGTTTTGGGCACATTTTACTTCTTTGACAACCCTCAGTCTAATTTCTTAAATAAAGTGCAGGCATAAATTATATCCTCTAAATAATTTACACGTTACAGTTATCTGGCTCTGTGATTTTAAATAGGCACCAGCACACAAAACTATGCCCGTTCTGACCGAAGTAAAAATAAATGGCCTATATTTGTGAAAGTTTTAAGTTGAAAAAACTATTTCTGAAATACAAGGCTAGGAGTGGTCTAGATCCTTTAGGCTAGGATTTAGAATCTGTGTTTGATTAGAATTTAAAACTCTCCAAAAACATAAGCATTAACGGAGCAGAGTGGAAATCGGCGACAACAACTTTTCAAAATTTTTAATAATTAGTATCTTTTTTTCAAAAATTCTTAAATATTAATGTTAACTGTACTATAATTTTACCGTTTTAACCATCAAATATTGGGGAGGATACTTGACAATGGGTTATTTTGGTAATTTTGAAAATAGACTTTTAAATAAATAGAAAAAATAGAAAAAAATAAAGATATATTTATTTTACTTATAGATTGATAGTATTTGAATTTTATACAATTTCATTATCGTTTGATAGTCTATCTATCAAATTTATATATAATTTGTAACGATTCCAGTTTAATGATCTTTGATGAACGAACATATCTATAAATTTTTTTTATGATTTGATGTATTTTTTGAGTTAAGCTCACGGTATTTTTACTATATGGAAAGGGACAAACGGGATCCTAGGAGCACGGAGCCCCTTCGTGATCCTAACTCAAAAAATATATCAAATGATCTCCAAACTTTGATTTATCACTCTCATTAAATTCTTTATATTGAAAACTTATGGGTTCAAAATTTTAAGGTGTTTTGAGTTCTTTAAGTCGCTATTTTTAATTTTTAAAAATAATATACAAATATTAAATATTTTATTATTATTTTTAGAGTTGATTTTCAAAAATTAAAAAGAGTGACTTAGAAAACTTAAAACACCTCAAATTTTGTACTCTATAAGATTTTAATATGTACCCTATAAGATTTCAATATAAAGAATTTAATGAAAGTGATAAATCAAAATTTGAAGATCATTTGATATATTTTTTAAGGTACGATTACGAAGAGGCTTCGTGTTCCTAGGAGCATATTAATTTTACTCATATATATATATATATATATAGAGAGAGAGAGAGAGAGAGAGAGAGTCTGACTACGGTACTTTGCAAATTACAGAGGCATTATGTGCTTTGTACTCTATTTTTAATTTTAAGTCAGAAATAATCAATATGAACCGTTCAATCTAATCTTCATATAAAAATCTATTAGTAATCCAAATTTTATATTTTTGTAGAATTTTTTGCTATTTTTTCTAATGAGGAGAAAATGACTTGATCTGGAAATTCTGATTCATCCAAAAATGACGGTTCTCCCTCTATCCAAAAAATAGAAAATAAATTCTAAAAAATATAAAATTTAGTTTACTAATAGATTTTGATATGAAGATTAGATTGAGCGGTTTGGATCAATCATTTCTGACTTAAAATTAAAAATAGATTACAAAGCATACAATGCTTTTGTGCTTTGCAAAACACCATAGCCTATATATATATATATATATATAGAGAGAGAGAGAGAGAGAGAGAGTAAATCTACGGTGAGCTTAAGCTTACGGAAGGCCTCCGTGAGCTTAGCTCAAAAAATATATCAAATGATCTTCAAATTTTGATTTTTCAATCTCATTAAATTCTTCATATTGAAATATTATGGGGTACAAAAATTTGGGATGTTTCGAGTTTTCTAAGTCGCTCTTTTTAATTTTTTTAAAATAATGTACAAACATTGAATATTTTATTATTATTTTTGGAGCTGATTTTCAAAAATTGAAAAAAGTGACTTAGAAAACTCGAAACATTCCAAATTTTTGTATCCCATAAGATTTCAATATGAAGAATTTAATGAGATTGAAAAATCAAAATTTGGAGATTATTTGATATATTTTTTGAGCTAAACTCACCATAGATTTACTCATATATATATATATATATATAGAGAGAGAGAGAGAGAGAGAGAGTAAAGATACCGTGAGCTTAATTCAAAAAATATCAAATCATCTCTAAATTTTAATTTATCATTCTCATTAAATTCTTTATAAGTCACCATTTTTAATTTTTTAAAATGATGTTCAAGTATTGAATATATTATTAATTTTTTTAGAGCTAATTTTCAAAAATTAAAAATCATGACTTAAAAAACTCAAAACACTCCAAATTTTTGCATCCCATAAGATTTTAATATAAAGAATTTAATGAGAATGATAAATTAAAATTTGGAGATGATTTGATATACTTTTTGAGTTAAACTCATGAAAGGCCTCTGTGAGCTTAAGCTCACGGTATATCCACTATATATATATATATATATAGAGAGAGAGAGAGAGAGAGAGTAAAGATACTGTGAGCTTAAGCTCACGGAGCCCTTCCGTGAGTTTAACTCAAAAAATAAATCATATCATCTCAAAATTTTAATTTATCATGCTCATTAAATTCTTTATATGAAAATCTTGTGGGATGCAAAAATTTTGAGTGTTTTGAGCTTTTTAACCTATTGTTTTTAATTTTCTAAAATGATGTTCAAATATTAAATATATTATTATTATTTTTAGAGTTGATTTTCAAAAAAATAAAAACCATGACTAAAAAAAGTTCAAAACGCTCCAAGTTTTTTTAATCTCATGAGGTTTTCAAGTAAAAAATTTAATGAGAATGATAAATTAAAATTTGAAGATGATTTAATATGTTTTTTGAGTTAAGATCACGGTATCTCCACTCTATATAGAGTGGAGATACCGTGATCTTAACTCAAAAAATATATTAAATCATCTTCAAATTTTAATTTATCATTCTCATTAAATTTTTTACATGAAAACCTCATGAGATGAAAAAAATTGGAGCGTTTTGAGTTTTTTAAGTCACCGTTTTTAATTTTTTAAAATGATGTTCAAGTATTGAATATATTATTATTATTTTTAGAGCTGATTTTAAAAAATTAAAAACGGTGACTTAAGAAGCTCAAAACACTCCAAATTTTTGCATCTCATGAGATTTTCATATAAAGAATTTAATGAGAATGATAAATTAAAATTTCAAAATGATTTGATATATATTTTGAGTTAAACTCATAGAAGGCCTCCGTGAGCTTAAGCTCACGGTATCTCCATTATATATATATATATATATATATATATATATATATATATATATATATATATATATATATATATATATATATCACAACGTGAATTAACAAAAACACATTTGCAATTGGAACACGAAAAGCTTGACTAGTGTATGCAACTATGCATGACCCCCCTAAGTAGTTATTTCTTTTGATCTGTTGACGTATGAAGACATGCAGAAAAATGTTTTCTCATGTTTTGTGTCGTCATTGCATCTTCATTTTTTTTAAACTATTAATAACTCAAAATTTCAAATTAAAATATTAAATTAAAAGAATTAGATTTGATTTATATTATATTTCTTCTCTTTCACATATTATTTTATTATTTTATATTATATTATATGAATCGATAAATGAAAAACATAAATTAGAAATTATTGATATTAATATATTTCTTGCAAGCTCTTGATTTCATATAAAATAAATAATATACATTAAATCTAATAATTTCACTTTGATGTTTCAGTTTTAGATTTTGAATTATTAAAATTTTAGAAATAGAGAAATAATGGAGACACAAAAAATGAAGACATCTAAACCTTTCTCTAGTGACAATTAAAAAATAACTATTAAATGTAGTAAATTACTTATCGGTCATGAAATTGGCACAATAATATTTCTAACTGTTTATTGCTGGGAAAAGGATTTTAAAATTGATTTGAAGGAAAAATAAAAACTGTACGAATCTAACGAATTAAATTAGAGAAGCACGTGATGACTTGACATCGCTCGAGGACATGCAAATTAATAAAACTGTTAGTACAACAGAACATATATGTATGGTAAGTGAATAGTACACACTCTTATAGCGAAGGGATGTTTTATTTTTTATTTATTCAGCCTAGCGTTTACTCGTTATCGGATTATTTTGGAATCACAAGATTAACATATATAAATGCACCTTTCGAAAAGAAAATACTAGATTACCAATGCATTTCTTGAACTTACACAACTTGTCAACAAACTATTACTCGGTTATTGATCCTTCTTATGCCAACAAAACTTATGAAATAAATGAATGTTTCAATTGTGGAAGTTTATTGCTGATACCCACTAATTTTGCAATTCTTATACAAGTAGCTGTAGATTGCTAGGACATCATGATTTCTTTTTTTACAGGTTCCTTTTACTAGTTTGAAAATTATCTTCCTTCATTATTCATGAATTTTATGGAATGAATTGCTACCATCGACCAGGATAAAATTGTTCTCATACTTATTTTCAGATGGCGGTGTTACAATTACATAACATCTGATAATTATGAGTGATAGCAAATCCCAGCAAACTTTTTGTTGAGAAAATACATTATGAGAATGGATCGGTTGACAATGAATTATTTTGATAACATTGACAATGAATCTCTAAATAAATACAAAAAATCTTAAAAAAAAAGATTATAGATATATTTTTCTATGTTTAGATTGATGATCATTCAAATTTCATACAATTTCATTAACATTTGATAGTCCATCAAAAATCGTTAAATTAGAACTGTTGTAAATTACATGAAAATTTGATGCAACGCGTTGTATTTTAGATTTTCTCTCTCTATCTCTCTCTATATATATAGTGAGGTTATGGTACTTTGTGAAATATATCTCTAGTCTTTCGCATCTGTATCTCAAATTTGAAAGTTCAAATGACTGATCCAAAACAATGAATATGATTTTCATATTAAAATATATTTGAAGATCAAAGTTTATATATTTTTTAACTTATTATTTTTTAGAAGGATGAAAAATCATTAATATTGGATGATGTAGAAATCATTAGATAATCAAATTTTATACCTATCTAAAAAATAGCACAAAAATTAAAAAATATATAAAATTTTATCGCAAAAAAATATCGAGATACAGACACGGAGCACAAAAAATTTTATATTTCGCGAAACACCATAACTTCTCTCTCTATATATATATATATACTTTTTATTTCCTTTGTACTCTTGCTCTTTCTATGGTCTAAAAGCATGGAATTATCGGCTTAAAGAAAATTCAAGCGATGTCTAAATTTTCTTATTACATTCTGCCAACGTGACACGCAGCTTTACATATAGAAAATAAAAAATATATATATGAATTTTGTTTGATTGGATCATCTCATTGGCTGACCGTATTAGACTTTCAAGCACATTGTTTTTTTTGTCAAATGTTAAAGAAATAAGAGAAAGTGACATACGGATGTTCACAGGCCCATAGTTGCTTGTTTGAAAAGGGCATACAGCGTCAATCTATCTTCATCATTTGATACTACTGACAGTTTCTTCATGCTTTCTATTGGTGGGAATTGAGTGAGTCGGATTGGTTTCGGGTTCAGATTGGACGAGTCGGGTCAGTTTGCCATAAAAAATTGGGTCGGGTTAGGGGCGAGTCAGGTCAATTTACATATATTTTTTCAGATCGTTGATAGATTTCGATTGGATTGAATGTTATTTGATCTCGGATCGGGTCGGATCGGATCGTGTCGGGTCAGGTTGGGTTCAGATCGGATCGGGTCAGGTTGACTTTCTTAAAAAATCGGGTCCGAACAGATCAGATGAATTTTTCAGATCGGGTCGGATTCTGCCACCTCTAATACTTTCTTTTTACTCTTCAAATCATTCATAAATTTAGCAAAGAAAATTAATCAGATTGATGCTTGGCTTGGAATTAAAATAGCAGCAGCTAAACTTAAAGAGAATGGTTCTGTTAAAAGGGTAGTATTTTAGTTACCTTTTCTTGTATATAGACTATAGTTGTCTGGAGGACTAAAGAAATTTAAGGTTTTAGTAACTATATATACTTATGAAAGCAAAAAAAAAAAATCATATAGTAGAGTTAATCCAATAGTATGTTTCAACTTTCAACAATTATCCAATTCATGAAAATAGAAAACTTTCAACTAAATTCCGACATCGAACGGCCTATAGTGTTCGGACAAATCTACTAATATGAATATAGATGTAGTTGGTAGTAAGAAATTGATTATATGTCAGATTTAATTTGTAGATTAACAAGGTATGCGTTAGCATCAAGCTACTTCGGCACGCTTTTCAAGTTTTTCTTATAAAAAAAAGACATGTACTGTGTGTATCACGTATAAGTGCTAGACGTGTGTATATATATATATATATTCATGTGTTTAGATATGCATAATGTTTTGAAAATTTGAACACATGTTTAAAATATAAGACATATCTAACACGTTGTGCAAAATGTATTTATATTGTGTTGACACTTGTATAGTACATATAATTTTAAAATAAGAAAAAAAATTATAAAATATTCAGAACAATGAGAAAAATATGACAAAAATAAAAAAATAGAAAAATTATGAAATGTTAAATGTGTCTTTATACGTACTAGATGTGTTACGCATGCATATTCGTATTTAACATGCTAGACGTGTGTATTTAACTGTATTAAAATTATTTAGAGGATGAACACACATGTTTAAAACCACAACATATCTGATATGTAGACACGTCTGATATATAAACACATCACGTGCTGATACGAATAAATACATACACACATCTGTACACATATTTACATATGTACTCACATATCAATACATATATGTAAATCCACTAACAATAATTGCAGTTGTAAGAATATTATCCGGATGCCCATTCTCTGTTGGATTTTGTTTGTTCTGTTGGATAATTTGTTCCTCAACTATGCAAAAGCCGATGGAAGCAAGAAATGATATATCCGGTCTTTATAAGATGATGGTAATTAATGATTTGACCTTTGACGGAGAGAGGAGATAAAAGGGAATCAAACTAATAAACCATGGTCATGGACTCATGGTATCGAGGGGTGTTATTATTTATTAGATATATAATTTTGGACATATGGCTTCCACAATCACAATCTTCTTCTCTCTTTTTAAGTCGAAGACTATACTACACTACAGCGAACTAATTTCATTCATAAAATTAATTATATCTATTTTTTATTCAAAATCAAATAACATAAATATTAAATGAAGCCTTCTACTTTAATAATTTAAATAATTTTATCTCGTAGGGACATAAAATTTTAAAAATAACAAATTTTCTTCCTAAAATAACCGGTCATGATGAATATCATCATATTTGATTTTTTTCTGAATCAATTAATTGTTGAGCACTTTGCGGGACTTCAAATTTTGAATCATTATTTGAATTTATTGAAGTTGAAGAGAAACTCGCCTTCTTAAGTATTTCAAAATACAATACCTCAAATGAATATATTTTTTGTAAAAAAAGAGGAAAAAAAGACAAATGAAGAATAAAAAATTAAACAAAAAGAGATAATTTAGAAGATCATCAATAAAGTAGATATAGGAAAGAAAAGAGATAGCAGATAATATGCAAATCAATTATCTTCCATCAAAGATATTTTCTCATAGAGAGGGTTATGATTTTTCCCTTTGATGCCTAGAGTTCTTCTCTAATATGGCGGTACAATTTAAAAAATTAATCTAACATAAAAATCTCTATATGGACCGAATCTTTATTCAATGTTGTGCAATATAAGAATTGTTGGATCTCCTTGTGATTTGAGTCGGCGTGAAACCCAAAGTAATCTAACGTAGTAGAAAATCAGGATCCATATTGTTATATGAGAAGGTAACATATGAACCTTTATCTTGAGAAATTACATTATAGCAACATAGTGATCCATAAACGAATTAAACCTAATATAACATATTTTATTCATAAAAAAATATTATATTCAAAAATTATTCGCAAATAAAGCACATTATATAAATTTTAAAATAGTATTATATATATATATATATATATTTATATGATTTTTAAAATTTAATATTTTAATAATATTTTATTTATATTATATGAAATGAGATATTCTTGAATTATACCTGTATTATACTCAAATCGTGAATTTTTTGCATCGCTAAATTTTTCTCAAATCCCAAATTTATTACTAGCTATAACAAAGCAAATAATTTATATCCGAAGGTAACATTACAAGTTTACAACAATGACAAATCACTTATTTATGGGAAGAAAACATAACACTTTTTTTTTTGCTAATTCAATAGATGAAACGATTTAAGAGGCAATGGCAGCGGCGGCACGGAGTTCCTTCACCTTGGCGATGTATTCTCCCATTGCTTCCTCTCTTGACTTCTCTGCATTCATAATATTTCATATTATTATTATTATTAAGTTATCATTATTTTATTATTATTGTTGTTGTTATATCTGCATCGTCGTTTTAACTAACATGGTTGATATTATTTTTGCTGAGGTAAGAGTTGTAGATACCTTCAACAGCCTTCCATGCATCCCATTTGTACCTACCCAGGGAGTCAAATCTGTTGGGGCGGGCTACAAAAACAGGAAATCCGAAAATTTTGAGACTTGATTTTAAACTAAATGAAACTTAAAGTTTCTAAGAAAATACTGGAAATGAAGAAGCGAGAAAACAAAATACCAAAGGCCGAACAAATTTTGTGAAAACAGTTGGTCTCACTGAAATGTTAAAAAAGCTCACACCTTTTGTATCATCCGAACAAGATAAGAGTTACAAAGGTGAAATAGAAAAAGTTCTTTGGTCTTCAAGTATTAAATTTTCGGCATAAAGAATATTCAAACGATGTCTAATTTTTTTTATTACATTCTGCCAATGTGTCACACAGATTTACATTTAAATTTAAAAAAGTATATCTAAATTTTGTGGGGTTGCATTCATCTGGGCCCGGGGAAGTGATTAAGGCGGCATTAAGGTAGGTGTTAGCCGACGTTCGGCTACTCTCTCGGTTCACTAAAAAATAAATTATTTTTTGATCCGAATATTTTATTTATTTTAACTGAGCCCCTCCTATTTTCTGGTTCCGTCCCTAAAAGTGACTGCATCATCTCATTGGCTGGTACTATCAGACTTTCAAGAAAACATAGAATATGAAAAGAAATTTAACCAGAGTATGTTTGATTTATTTATTTATTTTGTCAAATGCCGAAGAAATAATTCCAGTTGAATTTTTCTGTAAAGAGCTAAGAGAAAGTGACATACGGATGTTGACAGGCCCCACAGTTGCTTGTTTGAAAAGGGCATACAGCTTCAATCTATCTTCATCACTCGGTACTGCTGACAGTTTCTTCACACTTTCTTTATACTCATCAAATTCTTCCTGAAATTTAGCAAAGAAAATAATCAGCTTAATGCTTCTTTTGGAATTACTACCAAAATGAATATGGAAACATTTGGTAGTAAGATATACATACTATGATTTTATTGGCCGTATGTTAAAGATGAAGTGTGTATTAGTGCTTAATCATTGTTGTGGGTTATTAATACCAAATAATGCGCCATTACTCGTCATATTAAGTGTCGATAACGATTATATCCGCTTATTCTCAAACTTGTGGATGTCTGGATGTCTAACTCGTTGAATGTGTCCTATGCTGGATTTAAAACTGTTTTCTAGAGTCGTTACCTGTTTTGGGCTAGATAAAGGTCCGTTGGGGTATTTGAAAACATAGGCGAGAATGCCAGATAGAGGTAGTAAGGTATGTATCGGTGTCAAGCTACTTCGGCACACTTTTCAACTCATAATGATTGCAAAAGTTGTAATAATTTTGCATTACCTGGATGCCC
This sequence comes from Schoenoplectus triqueter, assembly GCA_964058805.1. NCBI lineage: Eukaryota > Viridiplantae > Streptophyta > Magnoliopsida > Poales > Cyperaceae > Schoenoplectus > Schoenoplectus triqueter. The sequence goes on from CAXKVV010001497.1 coordinate 21,774, forward strand.
ATTCTCGGTTGGTTTTTTGTTTCTCCTCTTGGGTTTGGTCCCAATTATTCAAGAGCCTGTGGAAGTGGGAGATGATATATCCAGCTTTTATAAGTGGATGGGAATTATGCCAAGAGATGAAGGAAAAAAATGAAAAAAAACATAATTAGGAATAAAATGAATAAACGATGGTCATCAAGAGGGTGTTATTATTTATCAGGGTGACTTTGTCCCTAATACTTATCCCACTATCTTAAAAAATGAATTCTCTAAAAAACCAGCAGCGCGTGGGTCACATATGTCATTAAAGTGTGGGTGGGATGATAATATAGTCCGCTGACCCGTCCGGACTAGTCCGGCCGATTCCAATTTGTTCGGCTTGGACAATGAACGGATGGGACTGTGCCGAACCATTTTACAAACTGTGACGGGTACGTGTTTGAAGTTAGGTTTGCCCGTCCAACCCGAGGTAGTTCTATATATATAATTTATTTATATTTATATTTATATTATATATATTTATAAATATTATATATCAACATATTTTAAAAATTATGTACAATATTAATATAATACTAATATCACTTAAATCACATTAAGCATTTAGTTATGATATTATATAAATAGAAGTAATAATATTTTTAAAACGTCTAAATGTGAACAATGTAATTTAATAAACATCTTGGTATCTTTTTAGCCAAAAATCCAATCAATATAAAATTAAATTTTCTAAAATCATGATAACTATATCTATCATTTTATATTTTGAGCTCTTTTATGTACAGAACATATCAATATCAAAAATTCATATTTATGAAGATTCAATGTTGAAAATTTTCAGACCTCTAAATGCCTTTTTAATCATAACTTTGTACTGAAAGTTCATATTAATATGAAATAAAATTTTATAAATTCATAACAATAAAATATACGACTTTGATATTTTAAGTTTTCTCAAATTTAAAACCTAAAATGCTCAAAAATATTTGTTTCTTAGCTAATTTTAAAAAACTGCACTGCAGGATGGGCCGAGCTAGAAAAAATTAGCTCGTAGGCAGGACGTGTCAGAATTTTTAGGTCTGAAGGTATGGACTAGGCAGGATAAGTATGTGATTTTTGATGAATGGACTGAGCCATGGGATTGACGTTTTACCTACCTACTCGGCTCATTGTCATCCCTAAGTGTGGGAAGTGAAGGGGCAAAGTTAGGGATATTGTATCAATGCTTTATTTATTAATACTATCAACACATATGTCTATTGTGTGGACCCTTTAATATTAAAATATTTATATCTAACATTAATTTTATTATAAATAAATGATATATATTTACTTAAATATACTTTATTTTAAAATTAATTATAAGTACTCTTAAAATTTTAAATAAAATTTATTATTATAATAAATAATATATCTTATTTAAATATAATTTATGTCCAAATCAATTAGAAAGACTTAAATTTTTAAATAAAGTTAATTCATTATTTAATAAAAGATGATGTATAAAATATAATATTTTTTATTTTCTAAGTATGCTTGTACAGTGCATAATTTTTTTTATAATAAAATTTAATAATAGTTGATGTTTAATTTGATACATTTTTTTTAGACCTCCTATAAATGTATGGTAAAAAATAGCAATTGGAGTGAAGATGAAAAATAAATTTGATTAAAATTTGAACCATCATTTTTATAAAATCAACCATATTTCAATCGTAAATTGAAATATGAGTATTTCAATCATACACATTATCTAATAACACTAATAAATAAATTCAGCTCATACGCTCTTTGCAATATAGTATAGATATAAATAGACGCACAACTAGAACTTCAAAAATAAATATAACTATTTTGGTTCTTACACTATTTATTTTTATAAAGATATATATAATATTTTATATATATCAGACATTGAACAAATAAATGTCTTCAATATATATATTATTTATATTTTAAATATAGATAGTGATACCGATATAATTTAGGACAGGTAGATCCACAATCTTTAATTTGCCACGTATAGTGACAGTATGGTTTGAATAATTAATATGGGCAACCTGGCTTGTCGCGCAACTTCTAATTACATCAATAGTTCGTTTCAGTGGTTACATCCGCCAAATCGTTCACATTTAATATGGATTATGTTTTATTTTGTGCATTTCAGATTAAATGGGGTGTGGGGTGTGTTTGAATGAATGAAGAATAACAATTTTTTTTTGGATTGGTTATTATTTTTATTTGTTATACTATGTTTAGATGAGAAAATAGCTTTTCAAATACATAAAATTAGTGATTATTTTACAAACCCAATAAAATATTGATTTAGTTACTACTTCAAATATTAGACTAATGGTTATTCTCACTAACTCACCCTTCATTCAAACGGACATATAGAAAAATTATATCCTCTGTAATTTTTCACTGTTGTGAATTACTACCTCTTAAATTTAAATCACAGTTGTATTTTTTTTCCAAACCGTTGTCTAAATCTAACGGTCTAAATAAATCTGGACAGTTAGCGTAGAATATTATAATGGATCCCGGACCCTTACATAGATTGGAGTTCAAAACGAAGCCATCAATGATCTATCCATCTTGCAATTGATTGTACGAATGTGCATACTTGTGCTATACCGAAGAAATTAAAAAATCATTTACAAGGAGGATAAAATAGCTCCGGGTTCATTGATCAGTGAGAACATTCTATATTTCTCTGTGTTCAAATTTATATAACATATTGTAAAAACTAATATGAATTTATATAATTTTTAATTCTTTATTCTATTCGCTCCATAATTATAGACAAATCGGTAGACAATCCCACTTTCAATAATTTATTTATTTATTTTCGGGAAAAAGCATATGCAAATAATTAGAGAGACGAAATAGTAAGATCACAAGATTGTTGGAGTTTAACGGCTCCAAAAGGGAAAATCAATATTTTTACTTGGTTCAATAAGAAAATAAAAATGTTATGAAGATAACAAAATGGATATAAACTTTATTATTCACATCGAATTAATTATCATTCATATTAATCATTTCGGCTGATTCTGCTATGAATCGGGAGAATTTTGCATCATTCTTTTTTTTTAATAATAATAGGTTAAGATACACTCAATTTAATATAAATGGAGAAGGAGATCAATTAGTAAAAAATATCGCGTGATTAACAAATAATTGTAGTTTGGTTACGATTATTGTAGACCGCTATTTAACTATTTAGATACCAGTAATATGAATAGTAATTTATTTAATGTGAACAATGAATACCATAAATGATGAATTGCATAATAAAATATTATCATGAATAAATAAAGTATGAATTGATTTTGATATTTGTGTATCAGCTCCCATAAAAAAATATATATGCGCATAATAGATAGCTGATATGAAATATTCAAATATATTTAGTAGGATGATCGCAGAACCGGATTTGATGGATT
>CAXKVV010001498.1:0-31035 GCA_964058805.1 Schoenoplectus triqueter
TAATTATTATCATTAATTAAATAATATCAAAAAATAAATAATTAAATACGATGAAATATATTATATATTTATTGACATTTATACATATTTCAATTAGGATTTGAAATAAAAAACATATAGAAATAATAAGCAATTAATTATAATTATTGATGGACTAACTATAATTAATTTACTAAAAATATATGTAATAATTTTAGAATAAGCATGGTCTAAAAATAATATTATGATTTTTTTTTTCAAAAAATATTTTTAGTACTTAGCAAATTCATAATTATGACAGCAACTGATTTTAGAAACCTGAATATTCTAAAGTTATTTTTTTTCATGACTATTTTCTGTATGTTGTAACATGATGTTCATGATTGTATCATTTTTAGGCTATGATGTGCATTTTTACATGTGCTGAAAAATAGAACATAAACTTGTATTTAAGGAATCAGGAATTCGTATGTGTGAGAGTTCAAGTCAGGTCTCAAATGCCAAATTTCTGCAGTGATTTCTTAGATTCCAATAAAATGTTGAGGTGGTGGAAGGCCTTGAAGATGAAAAGTAAATTCCGTCACGCTATTATTTAATTTATTACATACGAGTAGATCTTGATTAAAAGTTTAAAATAATTAGAACCCATATGGTAAAACCAACAAGTGATATCAGATCAACCTGTGCAAGAATAAATATGGTGAAGTCATCTATTAAATGGTCTAGAGAATTTCTGAATTATTTATGAACTAAGATACAAATCTGAACAGTTTTAGATTTTCTTAGTTTCCAGACTTGATAAGTTATTTAAGGATATATTAACGCTCTAGATCATATAATCTCTATTTTTATTTGAGTTTTAAAACAAAATGAAAGAAGAAGATAAAATAAAAGAGAGAAATTATAAATAGAGATGTCATAATCTATGGGTGTTTAATCAAAAACATTGAATTAAGTAGAGAGTGAATAATACATATGATAAGAGTTCATAATTCATGGATGTCATTTTTTAATTCTTATTGATTAGAACTTTTATAAATATATTTTAATACAAAATCATTTCTAAAGACGCCTTTAGAAATATATTTTTTTTAACTATAAACCATTCTAAAGCAGCCTTATCATCGGTTTTTGAGTTAAAAACAGTTACTAAAATTTGTCATTTAGCACCGATTATCCTTTAGAAATAATACTTCCCAAAAATCCTTTTTCTAAAGGTAACCATTTAGAAACTATTTTTGCTGGGAACTGTTCTAAAGATTTTTCAATGGTTCTGAAAACTTTTCTTTATTTTAGAAATGATTTCTTAATAGAAATAATTATTGAATATTTTATCAAAATTTAGATAATGCAACTACTTTATTTTAGAAATGGTCATTCAATTAACCAGTGCTAATTGAACGTTTCGGAAACTTTTTTTAGTAGTGGAAGATTCAATGCATAAAGAGACTAACTAGCGTGAAGTAAATGAGACTAACTAGCGATACATGAGATCGCCTGAAAGACATAAATCAATCATGATCCTAAAGATATCTCTCTGTAAATCATGATTCTCATTATGTTAATAATGATTGATTTTATCTCAATCATATATAAAAAATAGTAAGCTTTTTTAAGGATTGATTTCTCTCAAGGTGTTGTGGTACATTACATCCATGTCCTGACAAACTGTGCAACAGCATAAAACAATTATGCTGCCTAATATGGAACACGAGTATAACATCATGGTTTTGTCTGTGGAACACCAATTATAATTCTGTACAATATAATTTAGAGGACATCAATTATCAGCATGGAATACTTTTAGGGCATAACAAATTAATGGTGCATTTATATCTGCATGAGTAGTTGATCTACCATGAGTAGTTGATCTACTGTGAGTAAAATGAAATGTGGTTCTGATTTGTCTACATCATGCTGGCACTTGTCTTCATCAAAACCATCCATTGAAAGCGTAACTCGGTAATTGTCAATTGCTTCCTTTGGATGACCTTTTGCTACACAGGCCTGTAATTTCACAAATTTAAGCATTTTATTGTAATATGTAAACATGTACAGGGGCTCATGATGGGTTTAATTCACCTTTTATAGCTTCTATTTTATGCAATAAAGTAGTGTGCTTCAGTACCTCTCTTTAGAATTCATTGATTTAAAATTGTTATCTTGGTATCAGCATTCACTATTCACTAATACTAATGAGATGAAGGTTGCAAATAATGAACCGTGCAGACTTATATTAGCATTATTTTCCCAGAAAACCAACCCTAAAGAAGGGTGTAGCAACTTTTACTTCAATGATCAAGCCTTATCAATTAGATGTCAAGTTATATAGAACAAATTTGAATTTCATAGCATATTTAACTGACCAGATGTTTATTTCCTAGATCCAAAACCCAAAATCTCCAATTTGGTGATCTTATGCCATCTAAACAGACATAGATGTTAGCCCAGTTGTCATGATGAAATTCCACTCTTTTCAGCCCAAAACCCAGTCCAGCTCCAATAGCCTTTACATAAGACTCCTTAAGGCACCAATACCTACACTTTATGTTAAAAAACTTTGCTAACGAATTTATAAAAGCTGATAAAAATATAACAAGAAGAAAATAATATACCTGTAGAATTCTATCAGCATATCATTTGATGAACCAGCATGAACAATGCTATTCCATTCAATATGTGTGAAATATGGCATGAAATTATCCAAATATTGGAGTGTTGTCATAGTCTGTGGCTTTATGATTGAAACAATGTCAAAGCCAACAAGACAAATAGGTTCACATGCAATGCCAACAATGTCTCCATGATGTGAAACACTATAATTGAAATTTGGAAATAATAGCTCCTCCTTGTTCTTCTGTAAATTTAAGGATTTTTGCAAGTTAGTCCCAGAATGACACCACAATTGTCAACAAAACACTAAAAAATTCTCTATGTTGCAATTAAAACCCAACTTCTTAATGAGAAATCTGCACATAACCTAACCAACAAAACTACAGGTTAAATCATTGAAGAAATGAACTTCTCGTCTGCATCTCCCTGATTGACAAAATTGACTTGTAATTTATAAGTCAAATTAATTTCGCATTATCAATTCATGCTAACTGTGCAATCAGCAGCAAAATAATTAGGTAAACGTCAGTGTGGATTGCAAGGTGAAGAACTTTTTTAGTTTGTAATTTTGTACAGGATACCACAAGCATGTATAATTTATCAACAGATTAAAACTTGTAAAACAACCTCTTCAGTGAAATAATGGTACATACATCCGAGTAATCATACCAGGTATGGTTTCCCCTCAATGGTACGAAGAATACTTATATTGTCAAAAGGAATTCCAAAAACATCATTGAAAAGGGAGTACTGAAGCAACCGGCTGACAAGCGCTCTTTTCTTGTCCTCCAGCTTTACAAACCTATTAAGAAGCACCAAATATCAATTTCAGAGGGGCAATGAACTTTGAAAACTGAAAAAAAAAGGACGGAGAAGAAAATTGATGAATTTCTGACCTTGTGACCTCACGCCGATTCTGAGGTGGAAGAAGCGAGAGGAGAGACTCAAATCTCTGATCAGAAGGGTTCCAACCAGAGATGTCGACTAGCCACCTTCTCACCCCCTCCATCGCCAATCTCCATGCGCTCAAGCCTCAAAAGCTCAAGCTGATTTGATGGCAAGGCGATGGAGCAAACAATGCGGCTCGGATTTAAACTACACACACCCACGACCCGACCCAATGTATCCCTCTAGGCTCTAGGAGCGTCTCAGATTAGACAGATCTTGGATTGGAAACCGGGCTTTTAATTGGGCTGGGCTGGGCCACGTTCTGTAATTGCCTTCTATTTTTTAAGAGAAACAGTTCGCAATAGTTTTCTTTTTCTTCTATTATAAAGTTTAATTATGCATTTATGTTATGCGAGTACGCACCTCCAACTAAGTGTATTAAAAACGGAACGTCGGTTCGGGTCGGGTCGGGTCGGGAAGGGATGAGTTTGCATGGATCGGCGGGTTTTGACGGGATGAGTTAGGACGGATTTATTTTGAAGGATTTGACCGCGACCTGTTCTAGACCCGTCGTATCAGATGGGTCGGGTCAGGTCCAAGAATGTATCCCAAGGGTTTGGGATCAAAGTTGGTCTCAAGTTTTGTTCATTCGTCAGATCAGTATTATTTCATCAATTTTGATGCAATTCATTTTCAATCTCACACTTTATTCTAATCTCAATGCTGATCCGACAGATGAAACAAGACTTGAAAACAATTTTAATCCCAAATCGTTAGGACACCCCCGATTTCGATGGGTCCATGCATGGAATCATATTATATTATTATACATGGTAGTTGTGGATTTCATAATAATATATAATTAGTGCGACCTAACCAATAAGGCATCAGCCGTACATGTTCCAATTAGTTTGACCCATCTCATTTTTCTTTTATTTCCCTTTCTAATGAGATGTACAACTTCAAATGATAATTTGCTTCTTTGCCATCCAATTAAGTGTAGTAAAAATCATACGGTTTACGATGCGAAATCGTGCGACGATGCAGATGTAAATCGATACAAATTGTGACTATGAATTGGAATGATAAGGAATCGTATGAATCGTTATGTATTGGGTGAATCGCAATACATATCGCATGTTACGATACACAAACGATACGCGATTCAACCAACTAATGACAAAAAAAATTATCTGTATACAGCGATAGATTTTTTTCTCTTCGTGTGTTCGAAGTTCGAACTCATTGGACGACAAAAAGCTGAATGCCCGTTTTGAATTTGTGCACGACGAGCGAAGTAAAAAAAAAGCGATAAAATAAGAGAAGAAGATAAGCATTTGGGCTCACATGGAAGAAGAAAGAATAATTATTCTTTTATTATTTTATTGGTAACGAGTAACTATAGCTTTCCATATCGATTTATTGTTTGATTGTTTCTCTGTCTCGAAGAGATTTGTCTTTTGTTAAAATATTAAAATATTAAATATGTTAAAATGAATAAACATAGTAGTTAGGACTTTGGATATTAGTTATGAAAAGACTTGGAATATTTAATTAGGATATAAAATAGATAAAGTGTTTTATGTTTAATATTTTTTGTTAAATTTGTTATGCTTTCATTTCGCAATTAGATATGCTTTATGTTTGATACTTTATTTTTAGTAATAAATTATTAAAATTGTAGTGGCCAATAGATTTATTTATAAAAAATGCGAAATAGAAAAAACTAATTTTATTTACAATTTCTTATATTAAGTGTTCTTTAAATTTGTTATTCTTGATAATTTATCGTGTAATAAATAATTATCTAATTCTTTATTGTAAATATTTTTTCGTATATTTAACTAAAAAATGGGAAAGCAAAAAAATAATTTTATTATGTAATATTAAGCTTTGTTGGAAAGATTTAAAAACCATTTTGAACCTCATATAAACCGTGCTTTATTGTATAGCTACATAAACATAATAGAATATTGTATTATAATAGTTCTTTGATTGAAATTATTTTTATTATTCATTGTAATTGATTTTTCTAAGTTTATAATATATATTTTAATGTATCTTAATGATTCGATTCGATACGTAATACATGATACAATACGAAAAAAAATGATTCACCGTGTAAAATAAGATTTTAAAACATTGATCAAATAAAAGAAAATTCTGGATAGGGACTTAATAATTTCAATTTGTTGCCATGTGTATATTAACACGTGAAGGAATTTAGTACTCTCTTGATGCAATTATTCTATTTTGTCGGAGTTGTTCAGGTGGGTACACTGAGCTGTTCGTAGAATTAAGTTTGACACCTAGGGCTGTGAACCGGTAAGTCGGTTAGTTCGGATTGGATCATATTATTTTATTATTTTTTTTGATCCGATTAGAATCCGATTCGATTAAATTCAGGTAAATTTTTTTTGATTCATATCTGATCCGACTTGTATAAAATAATTAAATATATATTAATTGTCAAACCGTGAAAAATTTAATTAAAAAAAATAAAAATTAAGATAAATAATTAAAATAACTTAACACTAATTAAATAAATAACACAAACCAATAATTAAAAAAAAATACAAACAAATAAGTAAATAAGTAGATGAAAACCAATTCTAAATATATAAACAATAAAATTTGAAAATTTGAAAAGATAAGATCTGCACAAATAATAATAATAATAATAATAATAAGAAAAATAAAAAAATAATAATAAAACAAAAATAAAAGTCATAGACCAAATTAAAATTTATAATAATATGAGAAGTTGGAATATAATCATATAGACTTAACGTATTAATTCTTAAAATTTGGAAATATATGTTAATTATATATATATATATATATATATATATATATATATATATATATATATATATATATATATATATATATATATAAGAATCTAGCTGTTGCGCGAATAGCCATACAAATTTAATCACAGACAATCTAATCCGACCCAAAAGTCTCTTTTCCTTTCTTTTCTTTCATTTCCTCATTATCCTTTTCTTTTTCTCCCTCTTTTTCCTCACCCACTTTTCCCTACCCGTGAACCCCCATCTGCCTCATTTTTTCCCCTTATTCTTCTTCATGTGAGGACCTCCTCTCCTTTCTTTTCAATCAGCAAAATAACTTTCCTCTTTCTTCTTCACAGTCAAAGCCAAAACTCAATTCATTGCTACTTTGTGCTAGCAATCAATAATCCACCCCTTCCATTCTATTCACTCTACCGTTTACCTCAATCTCTCCTCTCACTTGCTCACTGTTGAATCCCCTCTCAGCATCTATTACCTCTTCCCTGATGTGAGTAGCGACACACCCAAACTCCCAATTTTTCCTTGCACTCGACTGCAGTGCTACTGCGGCTTAGCCCCGATGTTCATAATGCTCAGTGCAGCCATCGCCCTCGCTCTCACCAGAGCTCAACCCCCACTGGAAATAACACGTCGGCCTTACCCATGGCCGGGGCCTCGCCCCTCATCATCACACTAACCCATTTTCATTGGCTTTAGTGTCACCTTTTTTCGTCCCCCTTTTCTTGCTATTATCTCAGCAGTGGAGAGACTAGCCGGTGCTAGGCCGGGCCACCCCTCCCTTATCGTCTTTGTGTCTCGTGCTCCTACCAGCCCCTCCCCCCCCCCCCGTCACAACTCATCGCCCGCCAGCGACCACTAATCGAGATCAACAACCGCTGTCTCAGCCTCTAGCACCCAGGTCGGCAGCAGTGGCCGAGTGACCCTCTAATTTCAACTCTTCCGTGATTTCCTGGTACAACTCTGAACTCGATTTCCATTTCTGTTTTGCTCCAACAGTGCATGCCGTCGAGCGGCCGGTGGCTGAGCCCCGTCGCTTCTGCATGCCGTGGTTGATTGTGCATTCTATGTGATGATGGGTTGGTATCGTTGTTGTATTTGCTTCATCTGTCATTCCATCAAATTTGAATTATAATTCAATTTCAGTTTACTTCGACTGTGCATATCTCTTCTCTGATTATTACGTTGTGTTAGAAATTTCATATGCTAAAACACCATCAACATCTAATATTATCTCTCCTTTAGACATATGTAGTAACAATGTCTGAGGTGGTGTTGTTTTCACTATCCCACCACCCTATATAAATTTAAAAGTAATTTAGCGTTGCTAGTTTGTGCCAAATGACAAAAATATAAACTTGTTGGTTTATTTACTAAAGAGAAGGTAAATTCATATGTTCAGTAACAAAACAACATAAAGAAACTTAACTCTCCTAGATTATACAGGAAATTATGAAAAATTGTGTTGATAGCTGGTTAACTCATAAACATATTATAAGCGTGTAATATATATGTACTGCTGGAGTTCTAGAACATGGAGAGTAAATGTATGAATAAAATATTTCTAAAATGGTGTAGCATGAAGCAGTTACACTATACACGAACTATTAGTCACATGAATATATGATATATGCTTCTTTAAGAAAATTCAAAGAGAGTTTTCATACTTGTCTGTCATTATAATATTTCTACATGGATATTTATACAAAATAATTCCAATAGTGCATATAGCCTATACTAGCTGTACAATGATATATATATTGTTTCTAAACATTCTAACCCCATCTTAATTAATCTTGTTTCTCTCCACAACGTCATATGTAATGCTATGGAAATCTTATTAAAACCAACAAGTACAATAATATTAAATCAATTAAGTAAACTTGACCGTAAGTCGCCAATTGAGATAACAAGTTGCGGATTAAAATTAAAACACCAACACATTTAATTAAAAAAAAACATTAATTAAATTTAAGTTAATTGAATTTTTTTTCTTTTAATTTGATTTTTATTTTTAATTCTAGTTTTATATAATATATTTTCTAATTAATGAAAATAATATTAAAATATAGAATGAGATATAATTAAAGAATATGATATAAATAATTAAGAGTTATAAAATAATAAATAAAGTATAATAATAATTTATAATATAAAATATATATTAATCAATTTCTCTATTTTAATAATTTCATAACATTAATTAATATATATAAATACCTATTAATCAATTTCTCTATTTTATAATGAAATAATATTAATAAATATATATATATATATGTATATATTAATTAATTTCTCTATTTTTAATAAGAATAGTATTAATTATATAATATTATATATTAATCAATTTCTCTATTTCTAAATGATTCATTATCCTAATTATAATTAAATTTATTTAAGGGATAATATTAAGCTAACTTAATTAATTTTAATGAATTAAATTAGTTACATTAATCGAAATAAATATAATCGTAAAACACCAACACACTTAATAAAATAAAAATAATTAACTTAATTAAATTAAGTTAATCGAGTTTCGTTAGTTCTGTCACATCTATTTTATTTTCATATAACAAACCTATAAATTATAAAAAAAAATTATTAGTATGTAAAATAAAATATAATTGAAGAATATAATTTAAATAATTAAGATTTACAAAACAATAATTAGGATATGATAAAAGTGTATATTATAATAAATATATATATATAAATCAATTTCTCTATTACTAATAATACAAATAGAAACAATAATGATAATAATAAATACTATAAACATATATTAATTAATTTCCTTATTTCTAGATAATTGAATTTTCTAATTTTAATTAAAATAATTAAGTGATAATGTTAAGATAACTTAATAAATCTAAATAAAATTTAGTTAATTATATTTATCAAAATAGATATAAGTTAATTATAAACTTTAAATAATAACGCTCTCGTTTCTGCGTCCGGTGTACCATGACCAAACCAGACCCAATATGAATAGGACACTCGCCAAATTAATCTATTTTGACTTCATAGGTTCTCGGAAATATCTTGACGACTCGACAATCACGTATACTCAGGATGAGACGGTTGATGAGATCGTGGGCCCCACCGGAGATCGAGCAATCAGACGCTATCAGCCTTGCCAAATATTCAGGTGCGGATTGCACTGAGATTTATGATTTCTTAGGACATGACTTAGATTATATTTTCTTTTCTTGTGATATTGAAACTTGATCATATCATCCGCATTTCATTTTATATGCATTTCATTTTGATTATTAATTAGATTAATAATTAAGTTAATTAGTTATAGGATAGATTATCCTAGATAGATGTAAGTAGTATTTAATAATTTAATATAATTAGTTACATGATAGATTACCTAGGATATATTATCTTAGATAGAGTAATTAGTATTTAATAATTTAATATAATTAGTTATAAGATAGATTAGTAGTATTTAATAATTTAATATAATTAGTTACATGATAGATTATCTAGGATAGATTAATTAGTATTTAATAATTTATATTGGTATTAATTAAGTACCTTGAAATTTTTATTGTACAAATAATGTGATTTGTAGATGATAATTAATCAGATTGTTATATTGATCAAATTAAGCGAGTCATAACTAAATTGAATTAAGATTTGAATTTGCATAATACCTGTTTTCTATAATCTGTATGATGTTATGAAACTCAAGGAAAATTTAAGTTAAAAATGAATATCCAAATTTGGGTTTGGGAAGAGTGTCAGTACCGACTCGATTTCATAGTAAAATACACTTTAAATTTATTATTGAGGAGCTATTCCGTGGTTACAGTGATTATTTTATCACTTTATAATTAGCAGTGACTATTTTGTCACTTTATATTCGTTCGTGATTGATTCACTTCATTTTATATTATTTTCGGATAGTCTCCTTCAATTTGAATTATATATTGATAAAAATCGAGTCGTTGTTCGTTTCATTATAGTAATGGACTGAGCGGGATAAATTAGGGATGGTTTTGATAGTGAATGACGCTCTCTTCTATAGAGCGGGCTCTCTTCTATAGAGCACTGGTTGAGGTCGGTTCTTTCTGAAAAGAATTTATCCCGCAAGGTCACTCGTGTGATATGGGAGTTTGAATCCGTATCTTTTATATTATAATATCTCAGAATGATTCATTTTGGGTTTATCCTTGATTTAAAATATTCATGACTTCAAGTAGTGCATTTTATTAAACTCTTTTGGATTCTTTTATACTCTACTCAGAACAAAATTTAATCAATTTAATTATTTAAACATCAAATTTTATGTAACTGTAATATTTATTATAAAAATAAATTTGTAATGGTTTTAAGTCTAAGCCTAGAGATTTGTAACATCTCGGTGCTGGACCTAAAACCGCACTGAGTGATTTATCACTCACGTTTCCACGGTGGTTGTGGGGTCCAGGTTTTACAGGAGCGGGATCGAGTTTTTGGATGAGAGTGCTAGGTGCAGTCCTGCGTGGTGACAGAGATGTTTCGCCGCTTCCGCATGTGAGCAGGGTAGTGGATTAGGATCTATAGGGTTTCGAGTTTTATTTCTTTCTTTTGGTTTTTCTTTGAGAGATTTTGCTGCCCATTCCGATGGAGCTAGCCCCGCCGATGTCGGCGTTGTATTTCTCTTTGTTCATTCTGGACTGTATGGTCATGTATATTATATTATTATTGTTTAGTTTATTCTGAGTTTTATCTTATTTTATTCATTTAGCCTTTCGTACGCACGTCTCGTCGTGCGTACGTGGCGGGATTAACACCCCTAACCCGATTCATTTATTTTTGGGGTGTGACATCTTTCGGTGGTATCAGAGCATGAGTTTTATAATCCGATTTCATATAAATCATGCTAGGGTAACATCTAGAAAATCCCGTGAAGATGAATAAATAAACAAAATAATAATATGTACTTGACATAGGTTTGTGAGGGGTAGGTCTAGAAAAGACGGGGCAAGCGTTACACGCTAGCGTGCGTAGTTCCGCTGTCCCTACGGATCCCACTACTCGAACGTGAGAAAATTTAATAAATATATTTCAAACAGTTTAAACAAAATGGAATTTGAAAACTAAATTGAATTTATTTCGCTTAGATTTTTTGTTGTCCCACTCGACCTAATATTCCTCGCGTTTAAACCTTGGTAAGGTCTGCTAACTGTGTTATTCCATCATGACCTCAATGAAGCGGATCTCTAAGCATTGATAAACAGTAATTCGCCCTCGCTAAATGTTCTTACTGATTCAATATCAAATTAAGCGGTTCTGAAATGTGGAATTAAATTTTCTTAACAGATATGAATAACCATTTATACCGAATCATCCTGTGGACTCTATTTTCGCACTCTGACTTGGGACGAATCGATCAATCACGTTAAATTAATTGACTCAAAATTTGAATTACCGATTTACACGTGCTCCCGAATTATGTATTATCTACATTATACTCATTTTTCAACTTACCCATCATTGATCTCCAATGTGTTTCCAAACCGTCGATTTGCACCTTTAGTATTACCTATGAGGATCCCTGTCCCAAATGAAATTTAAAATTCAGAGAATTATCTTCAATTAATTTGCTTCCGCATGTCTAGCCTGATTTTATTCAGTTTGTTGATTCAATCTAACTTTGAAAGTCGTGTACTTGGGTTAAAAAAAAATTAATTAATTAATTAATTAAAAAATTTATAAATGTAAATATATATGTATATATACATAAATGTATCTACATGATTAATTAGCTTTTAAATTAAAATAATTAAAAATCAAAACAAATGCCTACTACGATGTTCAGATACGATAATCTAAATAGAACTTAATTATAATAATGTATTAATAATTCACCTAATTGTAACGTAAAAGACATATCATGATTGTAAATTCACAAATCAAAATTGAAAGAACTTAAATAAATGATATAATAATCATTATTTAAACTACTAGTAATAATAATAAAAATTTTATTATTTAATAAATATATAAAAGGATGTGTATATATATAATAAGGAATGGTGATAACATCTAATAAATAAATAATAACATATTTTAGTAAAAGCCTTAGACTTGAATCGACATAGATGTAAATTATTTTGAATTTATATTAACGATAAGTAAGCTACAAATAATTTTAATAGTGTACAATTATAAAATGTAACATGAGATTTTTATTTGGAACTATAACTATATGCTTAATAGTATATCATAATACAATCTATAAATATAATGAGATTTATAAGAACATACTAAGTGCAACTAACAATCAGAATAAAACCAAATGTCCACACTTAATTAGCATTTAAGCAAAATAAATAAACTCAAATATGTTTTTAATACGAATAGATTTAAGCACGATCACTTGGTTAGGTTCCGGTAAGTACTCAGTCAAATAAGATAGTAAATGATGTATGAAATAAAATATAATCAATTATATATGAATAAAGTATAATCATTCTTATTTAGACTTTCGTTTCGAGGACGAAACGTTCCTTTAAGGGGAGGTGAAATGTCAAACCGTGAAAAATTTAATTAAAAAAAATAAAAATTAAGATAAATAATTAAAATAACTTAACACTAATTAAATAAATAACACAAACCAATAATTAAAAAAAAATACAAACAAATAAGTAAATAAGTAGATGAAAACCAATTCTAAATATATAAACAATAAAATTTGAAAATTTGAAAAGATAAGATCTGCACAAATAATAATAATAATAATAATAAGAAAAATAAAAAAATAATAATAAAACAAAAATAAAAGTCATAGACCAAATTAAAATTTATAATAATATGAGAAGTTGGAATATAATCATATAGACTTAACGTATTAATTCTTAAAATTTGGAAATATATGTTAATTATATATATATATATATATATATATATATATATATTTAAGAATCTAGCTGTTGCGCGAATAGCCATACAAATTTAATCACAGACAATCTAATCCGACCCAAAAGTCTCTTTTCCTTTCTTTTCTTTCATTTCCTCATTATCCTTTTCTTTTCCTCCCTCTTTTTCCTCACCCACTTTTCCCTACCCGTGAACCCCCATCTGCCTCATTTTTTCCCCTTATTCTTCTTCATGTGAGGACCTCCTCTCCTTTCTTTTCAATCAGCAAAATAACTTTCCTCTTTCTTCTTCACAGTCAAAGCCAAAACTCAATTCATTGCTACTTTGTGCTAGCAATCAATAATCCACCCCTTCCATTCTATTCACTCTACCGTTTACCTCAATCTCTCCTCTCACTTGCTCACTGTTGAATCCCCTCTCAGCATCTATTACCTCTTCCCTGATGTGAGTAGCGACACACCCAAACTCCCAATTTTTCCTTGCACTCGACTGCAGTGCTACTGCGGCTTAGCCCCGATGTTCATAATGCTCAGTGCAGCCATCGCCCTCGCTCTCACCAGAGCTCAACCCCCACTGGAAATAACACGTCGGCCTTACCCATGGCCGGGGCCTCGCCCCTCATCATCACACTAACCCATTTTCATTGGCTTTAGTGTCACCTTTTTTCGTCCCCCTTTTCTTGCTATTATCTCAGCAGTGGAGAGACTAGCCGGTGCTAGGCCGGGCCACCCCTCCCTTATCGTCTTTGTGTCTCGTGCTCCTACCAGCCCCTCCCCCCCCCCCCCCGTCACAACTCATCGCCCGCCAGCGACCACTAATCGAGATCAACAACCGCTGTCTCAGCCTCTAGCACCCAGGTCGGCAGCAGTGGCCGAGTGACCCTCTAATTTCAACTCTTCCGTGATTTCCTGGTACAACTCTGAACTCGATTTCCATTTCTGTTTTGCTCCAACAGTGCATGCCGTCGAGCGGCCGGTGGCTGAGCCCCGTCGCTTCTGCATGCCGTGGTTGATTGTGCATTCTATGTGATGATGGGTTGGTATCGTTGTTGTATTTGCTTCATCTGTCATTCCATCAAATTTGAATTATAATTCAATTTCAGTTTACTTCGACTGTGCATATCTCTTCTCTGATTATTACGTTGTGTTAGAAATTTCATATGCTAAAACACCATCAACATCTAATATTATCTCTCCTTTAGACATATGTAGTAACAATGTCTGAGGTGGTGTTGTTTTCACTATCCCACCACCCTATATAAATTTAAAAGTAATTTAGCGTTGCTAGTTTGTGCCAAATGACAAAAATATAAACTTGTTGGTTTATTTACTAAAGAGAAGGTAAATTCATATGTTCAGTAACAAAACAACATAAAGAAACTTAACTCTCCTAGATTATACAGGAAATTATGAAAAATTGTGTTGATAGCTGGTTAACTCATAAACATATTATAAGCGTGTAATATATATGTACTGCTGGAGTTCTAGAACATGGAGAGTAAATGTATGAATAAAATATTTCTAAAATGGTGTAGCATGAAGCAGTTACACTATACACGAACTATTAGTCACATGAATATATGGTATATGCTTCTTTAAGAAAATTCAAAGAGAGTTTTCATACTTGTCTGTCATTATAATATTTCTACATGGATATTTATACAAAATAATTCCAATAGTGCATATAGCCTATACTAGCTGTACAATGATATATATATTGTTTCTAAACATTCTAACCCCATCTTAATTAATCTTGTTTCTCTCCACAACGTCATATGTAATGCTATGGAAATCTTATTAAAACCAACAAGTACAATAATATTAAATCAATTAAGTAAACTTGACCGTAAGTCGCCAATTGAGATAACAAGTTGCGGATTAAAATTAAAACACCAACACATTTAATTAAAAAAAAACATTAATTAAATTTAAGTTAATTGAATTTTTTTTCTTTTAATTTGATTTTTATTTTTAATTCTAGTTTTATATAATATATTTTCTAATTAATGAAAATAATATTAAAATATAGAATGAGATATAATTAAAGAATATGATATAAATAATTAAGAGTTATAAAATAATAAATAAAGTATAATAATAATTTATAATATAAAATATATATTAATCAATTTCTCTATTTTAATAATTTCATAACATTAATTAATATATATAAATACCTATTAATCAATTTCTCTATTTTATAATGAAATAATATTAATAAATATATATATATATATGTATATATTAATTAATTTCTCTATTTTTAATAAGAATAGTATTAATTATATAATATTATATATTAATCAATTTCTCTATTTCTAAATGATTCATTATCCTAATTATAATTAAATTTATTTAAGGGATAATATTAAGCTAACTTAATTAATTTTAATGAATTAAATTAGTTACATTAATCGAAATAAATATAATCGTAAAACACCAACACACTTAATAAAATAAAAATAATTAACTTAATTAAATTAAGTTAATCGAGTTTCGTTAGTTCTGTCACATCTATTTTATTTTCATATAACAAACCTATAAATTATAAAAAAAAATTATTAGTATGTAAAATAAAATATAATTGAAGAATATAATTTAAATAATTAAGATTTACAAAACAATAATTAGGATATGATAAAAGTGTATATTATAATAAATATATATATATAAATCAATTTCTCTATTACTAATAATACAAATAGAAACAATAATGATAATAATAAATACTATAAACATATATTAATTAATTTCCTTATTTCTAGATAATTGAATTTTCTAATTTTAATTAAAATAATTAAGTGATAATGTTAAGATAACTTAATAAATCTAAATAAAATTTAGTTAATTATATTTATCAAAATAGATATAAGTTAATTATAAACTTTAAATAATAACGCTCTCGTTTCTGCGTCCGGTGTACCATGACCAAACCAGACCCAATATGAATAGGACACTCGCCAAATTAATCTATTTTGACTTCATAGGTTCTCGGAAATATCTTGACGACTCGACAATCACGTATACTCAGGATGAGACGGTTGATGAGATCGTGGGCCCCACCGGAGATCGAGCAATCAGACGCTATCAGCCTTGCCAAATATTCAGGTGCGGATTGCACTGAGATTTATGATTTCTTAGGACATGACTTAGATTATATTTTCTTTTCTTGTGATATTGAAACTTGATCATATCATCCGCATTTCATTTTATATGCATTTCATTTTGATTATTAATTAGATTAATAATTAAGTTAATTAGTTATAGGATAGATTATCCTAGATAGATGTAAGTAGTATTTAATAATTTAATATAATTAGTTACATGATAGATTACCTAGGATATATTATCTTAGATAGAGTAATTAGTATTTAATAATTTAATATAATTAGTTATAAGATAGATTAGTAGTATTTAATAATTTAATATAATTAGTTACATGATAGATTATCTAGGATAGATTAATTAGTATTTAATAATTTATATTGGTATTAATTAAGTACCTTGAAATTTTTATTGTACAAATAATGTGATTTGTAGATGATAATTAATCAGATTGTTATATTGATCAAATTAAGCGAGTCATAACTAAATTGAATTAAGATTTGAATTTGCATAATACCTGTTTTCTATAATCTGTATGATGTTATGAAACTCAAGGAAAATTTAAGTTAAAAATGAATATCCAAATTTGGGTTTGGGAAGAGTGTCAGTACCGACTCGATTTCATAGTAAAATACACTTTAAATTTATTATTGAGGAGCTATTCCGTGGTTACAGTGATTATTTTATCACTTTATAATTAGCAGTGACTATTTTGTCACTTTATATTCGTTCGTGATTGATTCACTTCATTTTATATTATTTTCGGATAGTCTCCTTCAATTTGAATTATATATTGATAAAAATCGAGTCGTTGTTCGTTTCATTATAGTAATGGACTGAGCGGGATAAATTAGGGATGGTTTTGATAGTGAATGACGCTCTCTTCTATAGAGCGGGCTCTCTTCTATAGAGCACTGGTTGAGGTCGGTTCTTTCTGAAAAGAATTTATCCCGCAAGGTCACTCGTGTGATATGGGAGTTTGAATCCGTATCTTTTATATTATAATATCTCAGAATGATTCATTTTGGGTTTATCCTTGATTTAAAATATTCATGACTTCAAGTAGTGCATTTTATTAAACTCTTTTGGATTCTTTTATACTCTACTCAGAACAAAATTTAATCAATTTAATTATTTAAACATCAAATTTTATGTAACTGTAATATTTATTATAAAAATAAATTTGTAATGGTTTTAAGTCTAAGCCTAGAGATTTGTAACATCTCGGTGCTGGACCTAAAACCGCACTGAGTGATTTATCACTCACGTTTCCACGGTGGTTGTGGGGTCCAGGTTTTACAGGAGCGGGATCGAGTTTTTGGATGAGAGTGCTAGGTGCAGTCCTGCGTGGTGACAGAGATGTTTCGCCGCTTCCGCATGTGAGCAGGGTAGTGGATTAGGATCTATAGGGTTTCGAGTTTTATTTCTTTCTTTTGGTTTTTCTTTGAGAGATTTTGCTGCCCATTCCGATGGAGCTAGCCCCGCCGATGTCGGCGTTGTATTTCTCTTTGTTCATTCTGGACTGTATGGTCATGTATATTATATTATTATTGTTTTGTTTATTCTGAGTTTTATCTTATTTTATTCATTTAGCCTTTCGTACGCACGTCTCGTCGTGCGTACGTGGCGGGATTAACACCCCTAACCCGATTCATTTATTTTTGGGATGTGACATTAATAATTTTTATGTAATTTTAAGCAATAAAATATTAATTAATTAATAATTAATCTTAATTAGTATATAATTAGAATATATTTAAGCTTTAATTAGTACTAAATCATAAAATTACTTCAAAAAAATATAATTAATCGGATCAGGTTGATCCGAACCCGACCCGACCCAACCTGATTTGGGTCAAAAAAATAAACCCATATCCGACCCATTTATTTTCGGATCATGTCAGATCGGATCAGATTCAGATCAGATCGGATTAACCCGTCGGATCGGGTTAATAATTGACACCCATATAATGACAGGTTTGCCCACTCTTGCTTAATTCTTTTTGTTTTGAAGGGCAAAAAAAAGAGAAGGTTTTGTTTCACAGGAAAATAGGTAGTCCCTTAGAAATAATTTTTGTCATTCGCTTTCCACAACAATTTTTACCGGGGAATATTGGTAAAGGCTAATAATATTCCATACATTGAATTTATGCAAAAGCTTCATTGTCAAAAAGAAATCAGAGAGGGATGGAAGTGTCGAACTCAAGCTAATCAATGCTTTACACGAGCTCATCATTATTCTTTTCATATTTTTTATATTTATACTTTAGAAATTAGAATTATGTTCGACAAACTTTTTTGTTATGCCATGGATCAAATTAATATTTATATTAAAAATTTAAGAATTTATTTGATGTACTTTAAAGTTTAAGGAATAATTTGATTTTCTAAAATAGTTTAAGGGCTGATTTGTTTTTTTTTAAAGTTTAAAGACTAACTTGATATAATTAAAAGTTTAAGGACTAACTTGATTGTTTTGTAAAAAAATAAGGACCAAATGATGAAATTTCCCTATTTTTTACAATGTACTTACTACAATATAATTTGAATTAACAGAGTTACAGAAAATCTGAACAGATCAGTTGAACAACTTTTAAATTTTTTGATCTCATGTAATTATTCATATAGTATGTAGTAGTACGAAAATATTTTTTCCCTGCAATATGAAGAGCTGCATAATTATTTCATATTTTATTTCAGTTGTTCTGTATTTTAATCAAGCTTATATGAGTATTTATATTTCTAAAAAATATACATGACCGAATAAGAAAATTATGCTCAATTGTTTCTCCGAAAGTATATAATAAATATTCTTTTTTCTTGGCCTAAATAAATCAATATAAAGATAAATTATCGATACAAGCTTATTTAGATCATTCATTAATGTATTGGTTAATTAATTTTATATTTTTATTGATTAGATAATAAACAAATATGTTTTCACTTAGTTCTAGTCAATTCAAATAAATATTCTAGCACAATATGTTGCAAAATATGCTATGACTTGAGTTAGTTAGTAGGATATTAATTTTTGAAAAGAAATGAAAATGGTCAGGCTTTTATTAAAAACAAAGCATTTCGTTACTTCGATAATATCATTTTGTCTTATAGCATTGACCACTGTTTTAAAATGCGATCCATGCGGTCGCATATGCGTATGCAGTGGTCGGACCGTGCTCAGAATAATATGCGGTGTTAATATATGGTTTTGATCCAATATACGGTCTGTGCGGTCTAATATGAGGTATGTGCAGCCCAATATGCGGTCTGTGCGGCCCAGTATGCGGTATATATTATATAAAAGCTAAAAAAACTCGTCTAATATACGATATATATCATAAAAAAAATGAAAAAATATCTTAAAAATTTATAAAAATAATATATTTTTTATTGAGATTTGAACTTGCACAAATGTGCAATTATATAAACATTGAAATAACTAGATTATCTTCTTCTTTTCTAATATTCTATACTCCTATTTATTATATTATAGATATAAAATTCACATATAAGACTCCGCATGAAAATCTACATATGCGGCTGCATACCGCATGTGCGGTATGTTATGACCATCCGCACGCATATTGAAAATCCGCATTTTAAATCATTGATATTGACTAAAATGTCACAAAATATAGTTTTTATATGAAGTTCTCTTAAATAATTAAAAATATTTATTAATTTTTTATTATTTTAAACTATACAATTACAATATATATTTCAAAGTATGGAAAGAAAAAAATAATGCCGAAGCAAAAACCATACACCTGATCTGATGTGATCCTATATGAAAGGGAAAACAATCGGAGCAAGCAACCAACAAATTAAAAGAAAAGTATGGGAAAGTGCAATCGACGCGGCAACGGGTCTTCATTTTTATTTTTATTATATTATTTTATTAATTGTCATATTATTTCGCACCAGCGTTCATCAATCCTAAGGTTCTGTGTACAATTGTCATATTTTTTATACCAGAAGGGATAGGCTAATAATGGTTATTTTGACAACTTGAATAATAAATACAAAAAAAATTATAAATATATATTTTTACTTATAGATTGATGATTATTTAAATTTTATATAGTTTTATTATCGTTTGATCCATCAAAGATCATTAAATTTCATATAATTTATATGGTTTTAATTTAATAATCCTCATCTGCTGTTATTCTTAAGATCTATTCGGAGACCGGTGTGTGGGAAAAAACAAATGAGATTGAATTTGTTTTTTCACATGAGCTCCGAACGGGTCTCGAGAGAAGCACAACACCTGTTTTTCTTCGATCATTATCATTCAGCTAAATTAATTCTTCAGATTGAAGTAGGGGTGTGAATGGGACATGGTTATATTATTTTATTATTTTTTAATTTGATTTGAACTTATTTCAATTATATTCGGATAAAAAAAATGACTCATATCTGATCTGATCGGGTTGTGGGTCCGATCCGATTTGTATAAAATAATTGAATATTTATTAATTATTTTTAAGTTATTTCAAATAAATAAATATTAATTAATTTATCATTTATCTTAATTAGTATATAATTAATATGTATTTAATCTTTAAGTAGTACTAAATCACAAAAATATTTCATAAAACATAATAAATTGGGTTCGGATCAATCCGACCCGATTCAAGTAAAAAAAATTAAACTCATATTCAATCTATTTATTTTTCAGTGAATTCAAATAGGATTTGGTTAATAATTGATACCCCTAACATTACTCCATATCATTTTTTATTTTAAAGCCCGCCCCTTCGTCTGAATTTATGGTCTTTTTACGCAATCTTAACGGCACTTTAATATTCTCCATTTGCAAAGCAACGTTTCTTAGATTTGAACGGCGCAGGCAGATAGAAGAAAAACAGGATACGGATATCAACCCCCAACTTGCACGTTTCCACGGATATGCATCGGAGAAAATGTCAAATACCTTTTATCGGTTTCAATCCTGAATTCCGGATCATGTAAATTTTTTGAAAGAACTTGATTCCGGTCTCCCGCTTTATGGAACTCTAAACATATACAGTGTGGTGTGGACCGTGTGGTATATGACATTTCCCGTCTGCCGCTTTATGAAACTGTAAAAATATATAGTGTGGTATGACAGAACGTATGATCATGAAAATATTAAAACACCAACACATTAAATGATATTAATAAGATGTATTGATTAAGTAATTAAATAATATAATTATAATTAAGTAATATTGATTTAATTAATATAAATAAATTAAGTTAACTACATTAACCAAAATAAACATAATCTTCAAACATGAACCTCGAATAATAATAATAATTATGATTTGGAGTCTAGTATACTTTGATGTAACCAGACCTAACATAAATAGTATACTGACGAGTTAATTAATTTTAACTTTGTAGGTTTTCAGAAGTGTCCCGATGAACTAACAATTGAGTATTCTCAGAACGTGATGGCTGATGAGATCACGGACCCCATAGAAGACCCGACGAATGACTGGATCCTCTCCACACTGCTTGTCGAGCTATTCAGTTGCAGATTGCTACCAAGATTACGATTTCTCTAGATAGGACTTTATATACATTTCATAAAATAGAAATTATTTACATTAATTTCATATGTGTTTCATTTAAATTTTTATTTGTTAATTAAGTTTAGAAATTAGATTAATTTATGATAAATTACTTTAGAAATTAGATTAGTTTATGATAAATTGTCTTAAGTATGATCAATTATTTACATTTCATTTCATATACATTCAAAGTTAATTATCTTAATCACAATAATTATGAAATTAAGTAGGATTTAAATGTGATATTAAACTAATTAAATAACTTAAAAGTGTAAAATCAAATTTGGTACGAGTTGAGTGACGTCGGATCAGATTGGTCTAAGCCGGTTTCACTTTGAGTATATAATAAGGATATTATGTTTCACCCCAGCTGAATGCCACTGGTTATTTCCTACCATCACACTTAAGAGATATCACCTGTTCAATCAGTCATCAAGATCATCACTTGATGGTCTCTGAGTCAAGTGTTTTATGTTTCCTATCTCCTCCTATTTTTTTGTATATATATGTTCATTTTTAAGAGGTAGTCTGACATTATTGCATTGTGAGACATGTGCCATTTTATGACCAAAGAGCTACATGGTGATTACTATATTGATATGTGATATATTTGTGATTGAGATATGATTGAGGTGACAATGATTCTTGAATCTCATCATAAATCAGTATCAGCAGTGAGCTGAACACTGCTCATGAGGCATCTCGAGTCTTCAAATATGAATTTATTTTTTGGGCACTCCTTTTTTTTCCTGATTGTTAGGTGCATGAAAAGTAGATTTGTTGTTTTACTTTTAATATTGTAAGAGACTAAACAAAATCAAATGCAAAACTGATTTTTAAAGCACGACATTGCAACTCTGCCTACCGTTGCTAAAAAAACAATCGACATGTTATTGCGGCTTCACATGCCATAATTGATATTTTATTTAAAATTTTAGATTTCGTCGAGTCATATATATGTGATATGAGAGTTTGACCCTCGTACTATTATATTACTATTTCCAAAAATATTTTGAGTTTATTTTTTATGATTATCATGTCATTATGTAGTGTATGTCTATAAATTAAATACATACACTTTACACTTCATTTACAAAATAATTAATGAATTTAATAGTTTAAAATAAACATTAAGTATATCATACATATATACATATAATTATTATATATCTTTTATAAATTAAATTTAATGAGTTTTAACTCTAAGTCTAGAGGTATCCAATGTCTAAGTGGTTGGATCTAAAATTTCATTGAGTGACTTATCAATCATGTTTTCACGATAATTGTGGGTTCTAGATACAGAGCTAGATGACAAACTGTGAGAATCAACTATAAGAGATGTCCATAATTTTATTTCCATTTGATTTATTATTATTGTTTTGAGATATATTAGGTAGTATGAATTTCATTATTGATTATCCTCTCAGCACCATTCATTTATTATTATTATTATTAATTTTTTTTTACTTCCATAAACCTTTGATATTTATGGTACTATTATTTGATGTGGTGTGTATTTACAGGCTTTATTATTTTATTATGATAAATAAATGACTTATATACATTTTGAGCTTTCTGTGTATGTGTATTTCACATGTAGGTAACGACCATCATTCCCGAGCATTATCCTTTGATTCAGGCTGTGACACAATTAGTACAAGGATTCAATTAAATTGAAAATAACGTAGGGACTGAATTTAGCAAAAAACATGATATAAAATTAACTAAATGCGAAACATTTGTCCAATTTAGGTCATGTTTGCTGAAAATAAATTGCGCTACTGCTACCCAACTTAAATAGTCAGCATTTTTTCGTTTCATAAATAATAATTTTTTAAAATGTAAGCAAGAAATCAAGAATGCATTATTACACTTGTCTAATTCTTCATAGTTAGACAATGCAGTCCGGGGCGGATCTATATGGGTCTAGGGGCTTCCTTGGATTCTGGATTTTGAAAAATAATGCTTTTGATAATATTTTCGATAATTCCCCTCCCCAAAATGTTTTTTTGCCTCTCTGAATTGTCTAATTATTTTTATTGAGAAAAAATATTTAATGTCATACATAATAAAAATAATTATGCAAAGATTTAAAATGCAGGAGGCAAGTAACACAACTCCACCGATTGACACTTTACCAATAACTCCCAATCTCCATTTCATGTGATAATAAATTGAACTTTTTATGAAAATTGGCATTTTCGAAAAACTCGCGTGCTGGTTCAATAAAATCAAGACAAACAACAAACAACCACACACCCGAAATTGGACTTCTTATTCGGATCAGATTTTGTTATATATAATAATAATAAAAATCATATTATTAATAATAAGAGTGATAAAAGAAAAAATTTAAATCTACGAATGACAACGTGTCACTGCTAGTGGCGTGGAGCAAACACACCACTATCAGCGACATCTTTGTGTAAACGCCCCACTGCCAGTGGCGCGTTTGCTCTACGCCACTGGCAATGGCGCGCTGCCATTCATAGATTTAAAATTTTGGTTTTATCATTCTTATTATTAACAATATAATTATTATAATTATTATATTTAAAAAAATCTGTATTCGGATGGATGCGTTCACTAAAGTTCGGTAGAGGAAAACTTTCTTCATCAACTTGATTTTCTATTACTTTGAGATTTATTTGGTTGTTATTTTAAAATATAAAATGTTATTATTTTAATAGTTTTTTATTAGATAAGAATATATATTAAATTATTATTATTTTTATTTAGTGCCCGATTTGTTAATGGGTTTGAACCCCATAAATTATTATAATCCGATAATTGCCCTTATCAAAATCCAGCGTCCGCCCTAGAATGCAGCATAAAATTCTATTATTGGAGAACATCAATTTTCTTATATAAGCGTTTTGTTTTTTCATTTTACTAATTAAGTAAACATTTTTTTTGGGTTTGCGGTTACATGTATAGCAAGATATCTTGAATACTTATTTATTAATTTACTTTAAGTTAGGAACAATTGTAATTTTGTATAGCAAGATATATTTCTTAATTCATGAATAAAAATAAAAAAGCTTGAGTAATTTTTTTTTTCAGAGAATGACGTGGTATTTGAGCCTTTTGACTTTATCAAAATCACAACCATCATAAATATTGAGCCGCGTCACTGTAGCTAATACTGTATAAATACTGTCGAGATAAATGCCGAAATCCAATGAAAATTACATACTATAATATAGATATGCACCGTTAATTTAAGAAATGCCAAAAAACACGTGGATAAGCTACGGAATTTCCTTTTTTTTTTAATAAAAGAACATCCCTTGTGTTTCTGTTTCTCTTTTTATGCAGTAAGGTAGATCAGAGCCGCTGATTCTAAGCTAATGCTTCTGATCAACGGACATGATCCAAGTTGCACCATGCAGCATTGTAGATCATCCAGATTGCTTGCATAGTACCAAGGCCGAATATAGAGAGCGTTAATTGGAGATGTCCAGCTTGTAGCAACCCTGGTCAGAATTGAGATCCAGACTCCAGAGGCAATGGAAATATTATGCAGTAATTCTCCGAAGAAGTTACCTAAATCGAGTTCGCCACCGATTCACGGTCCCCATCAATCGGTAGAGATAATTAATTGAGATCGCTTCTAGGGGGTAGGCATTAAATCGTTGTTGGTGTTTACTGCCTCACTGACATAATTAATATTCTGGTCAAGTCGATTTTAATCCGCCCTTTCCGATTCCAAATTTCTCTGAATCGCGAATCGAAAGAGGTACAAAGGCGTCAAGGTGTATACATGAAAAAAGAAAAAAAAATGACGACGACTATGATGCAGGAGATGATGCAATCAAAATCAGAGAAACCAAATTAAATACAAGAGACAAATAGAATAGGAGTGCAGCAGCCAGAGAGAGAGAGAGAGAGAGAGAGTTCCGTTTCCAACCTCCTCTCTCTCGCTCCATCTCTATCTCTCAATTTCTGTTCCTTACCAGCACTCCGCTTGTAGAGATAGAGGAGAGAAGATGGCGGAGGGAGAAGTGCCATTGTTGGAGAACAAGAAGGTTTACTACGACAACTGCCCTGGTTGCGTCCAAGAGCTAAAAAATGAGCGCCATAGAGGAATCCCTTATCGAGACTTTTTCTATGTTTGGATCATCACTCTTTGCACTGGTATGGTTCTCTCTTTCTCTCTCTCTCCCCCTCTCTCTCTCAAAATTGATATGACCTGGCTGGAAATTTAAACCAGCAGGAATAACTTAAAAAAATAATGATAGAAGAAGAAGATCACAAATTCACAACTTGTGGCCTTGTGGGGGTACTGATGTTTTCATAGAAACGCCGAAGTCTTTTTCCTCAAAATTTTATTTTCTGTGTATATAATATACAAGTCTAACAGAACAATATTATTAATAAATATGCAATAGTAAGTTTGCATAGAAGTTAAGCCTTGTAAATATCTAATTACATTGTTTAGGCATGATCATAGTCACAGGACACATTTTTTCTCTCTGGCTTATGCACCACTGACACACCCGCCCTGTAGTCCCGCAAAACCTAGGATTTATTGACTGATGCTTGTGGATTTTTCTTTGACTGTGGGGTGACAGATTTTTTTTTATTTTTAAATAAATAAATAAATAAATAGAAATGATAAGATTATCCTGAAAAATTAGCTCATATATCTGGACCGAGTTTGAAATTCGGTCCCAGTTTTTTTTTATATTTGTGTGTGTTATATTAAAAACAAAATATAACAGTTAGTAGATTGATCTAAAATATTACAATAAAAATTAAAATAAAGTTTTATAAAGTCAAATATAAGCACGATTAATACATTGTCCTAAAATAGTATCAAATAAATAGAAATATTACAACAACAATTGAAATCCAATTGTTCTGATAAATATAACAACAAAAAACATAAATACACTGATAATTTAAATCATGCTCTGTTGGAACGAGCTCGACCTCGAGTTGGCAGTCTATTGATACGATCCTCCATTTCATTCATAACCATTGGAATGCGTATCTTCCTTCTCCTTCTTTTATTGATTTTTACTGGATCTGCCCTAATGACTGGACCGTTGTACATTGGCCAATCTTGTTTATTGCCATAACTACGTCAATGACCAGACCATGTGAACGTAGTACTAGATGGTATAATATGGACTAATGTACCGAGTGTAATCCAGCCTTCTGAATGAACAAATAACAAGCAAGTGGTCGTATGGGATGCCGGTCAATTGCGATTTCTAACACCAATAATTACCAATTCCCGTCATCGCTAATTCAACCTCATATTTCATTTCACCCCTTCATCCCTATTATTTCAAATAGAAATTATAAATTATTACTTAAATTTTGAAGTTGAATAAAAAAATATATAAGTATCGAATATTACCGTCTCGATAAGTTCATTTCTATTGTAAACATCGTAGTTGTTGATACCCCAATCTAGTGGTATGACATCATAAGTTTTCCCCTTATCTCCGTGATGTTTTATCAGTTCAGTGACCTTTTAGGAGAACACCAGACCATGAGTTTCCCAAACTGCTGTAATTTCTCGACGCTTATAGAACCACTGAACACATTTGTGCCACGATCCTGAACACGTTCAGTGATTCTGTACCGTTGTTTATCATTATTCCCCACAGATTGAGACCCCCCGTCTAGATGTTGTGCCCATCTTTCTTGATGCAATGCGGCCACTTGCTCTGGAGTTAACTCCTCATAATGGAATTTCTCGGCTGACACTTCCTCAGCTACAGCAGATTGGTTATTGCGGTTTCTATTATTTCGTGTCCTTCTGTTGGATACTTGATTTATTGGGAGATTTTCTTGCATGATTCCTGCTTTTCTTATGAACTTATGGGATGTCGGTCTAATGTTGTTAATTTTTTTAGATATTACTCACACTTCTATGATTTCTTATGTCTTGTAGCTGGTTTGAAAAGATTCTTTACTATTTTCATATGACAGTCCTTATACACATTTTGTGTAATGTGTTGAGTATAATAACGGTGAACAGTCTCGTCTGTTGATTTCTGTCATCCAAAATCTGGGCT
This sequence comes from Schoenoplectus triqueter, assembly GCA_964058805.1. Classification (NCBI taxonomy): domain Eukaryota; kingdom Viridiplantae; phylum Streptophyta; class Magnoliopsida; order Poales; family Cyperaceae; genus Schoenoplectus; species Schoenoplectus triqueter. The sequence goes on from CAXKVV010001498.1 coordinate 27,861, forward strand.
GTCAAATACTCCCTTTATACCCAGATGTTGATATGAGATTATGGTAATTTTATCAGGACCGACAACCACTTTACGCAACCACTGCATGAACCAACCCCAATTTGCCACACTTTTCTTGTCTGCTACAACAGCAAATGTAAGTGGCAGTAGTTGTTGCTCCACATCATAACCACATGCCATAAATAGTTTACCGGCATACCGACCCGATAAAAATCCAGCATCGATAGTTAAGACTAGTCATAAGTAAGGCCATGTTGTAATACATGGACCAAATGCCCATGCAACACGATCAAAAATTTCAATACCGAATTTTGTTGAGGGCGCTGTCTCTATGATGTATTTTGTGCCATATGTGGAATTTTGTATGACTGCTAGCAGAGACGGAAGCATTTCGTATGATCTCTCCCAACTACCAAATATGTCTACAATTGCCAGTTCTCTTCCTCTCCATAATTTATTATAACTCAATTGTACTGTAGGGAACTTTTGTTTAACCAAACCCCTTGCTTCTTTAACTGTCATTTCTAAGTTGTCTCTTAACTGATTCTTAACAATATATGCTATCATTCTGGAAGCCATATGACTGTGGTCCGCCCTAGTAGCACTGCCAAAATAAGAGTGCTCGAGCGGATTTATTCTGATCTCCCAAATACCTGTTATATTGGGTGTGGCATACATCCTCCATGGATAGTTAGAATCTTTACATTTCATCACTAATTTTGATTTACTGCTATTTGTTACCTCTAATTCTATATTCCGTTGAACATGAAAATCAGCGATTTTCACTTTCAACTCTGATTTTGTACTGAACTGTTGACCGACACCAAATTGTTCATCAATTCTAGGTGGTTTGCGAAAATAAGGCTCGTCTGCATACGTCATTGGCGTATTATCAGTAAATTATGCACACGAGTGCTTCATTTCCCGATTGATAAAAGGAGCAAACATTTGCCACTCTTTTACTATTTCTTCGACATCTACCGCATCATCAATTTCATCCATATTTATATCTGTTGCATCCTGGATGCCATCCTCCTCGACATCCAGGTGCCACTCTTCCTCTTCGTCATCCTCATCCACATCCACATCCACATTTTGTAATGGAATATGAGATAGTCGCTGCTCCCGAACTCGGGAGTGAGTTATTTCCTCGGCCATTACTGGATTACTACTTCCAGGAATACTGGTCAGATCATAGTTATCAGAACTGGATATTGGTTCAGATATAACTACTAGCTCCAGTGTTTTATACCTGAGTAATTGGTACGGAGTTGTTGTTTTAATCATTCCCTAAATTTCATCAGAAACAACCCCAAATAAGCTATAAAAAAACCACATGAACCTGCTGGTGCAGTGTTGATCCGTACTCTAATACTAATGTTGAATTGGCTAAGGAGCAGTTCCAAATCAGCATGAATCTATCTCTTCAAGTCATGAAGATTGATTGTCTCGTCGGCAGAAAATGTGCATACGACATGAATATCGTAACCCATGCCGGTTGAAGTATTTAGGATTTGACCTCCGTAATACACATTGATCAGCAACATTTTTTTCTCTACAGTATGAACGATAAACCCCACTGTTAGTGTATTTTAATTTTACAGCAAAAATTAATAGTCGAAATAGAAAAAAAATTACAATGTTGATGAGACGAGAGTGGTGAATACGGATCGTTTCTGGATTTGTCGAATTATAAATTTCTAGTTGGAAGCTCTTGCAACAGTAACCTTGCGATTTTGAAGAAATGGTTGGCTGAAAGAAGATGAAGGAGAAAGGTGCCGGGTGTGCTATATAATAGGAGAATGCTGAGACTGAGTTTAAAAATCGGTCTCAAATGTCTGGACCAAGTTTTAAACTCGGTCCAATCACCTGCAATTTTCAAATACACATAAACATTGTAATTTTCAAATGCTGGGACTGAGTTTAATTTTTGTTGTAATATTTTAGATCAATCTACTGACTGTTGTATTTTGTTTTTAATATTACACACACAAACGTAAAAAAAAACCTGAGACCGAGTTTCAAACTCGGTCCAGGTTGCCGGGACCGAGTTTGAAACTCGGTTCAGACTATATGGACTAATTTTTGGGATAATCTTACTATTTCTATTTATTTATTTATTTATTTTATTTACTAAAATAAAAAAATATGGTGGGGTGATGTGGTATACGTGGTTGTTGGAGGGTAAGCCAGAAAGAAAAATGCTTTTGCAGAATAGAAACATTAATTGCTCCACGTTTATCCTGAAGTGGTAGTTAGATCTGTGCCAGTGCCTTTATCTTCTCCGTTTCAGATTATCCTGTCCCTGAATATAATATTTCGTTATTAATGCAGTGGACAGTGGTACATATTATGGACAATATGTTATAATAGTAAGTCATAATCCTACAATCACAATAGTATTCACGGAGGCAGATTATCTGAATGAGACATCTAGCAACTTACTCAAAATTCTTAGCAACATAAGCAGTCCAATATCTTGTCTAGGCATGGAAATTATTTGTTAACTGTCCTTGTAATTGCAACTACCATCTAATGCTTTTCAAATAAGTTTATTGAGGGGTATAAAATAATGAAACCCACTTCGCTGAGAGTTTATGCTTTTTATAACAGAGTTGTTTAACACTAACCCCTTATTTAGTAAAGGGAATAATTAGGTTTTGAGATAAATCATTCACTGCATATAATATGCCTATGACACATAAATTTCATAGAAGACTGTAAAATTCAAATTTTAATTAATAAGGAAATGATGGTGGTAGTTATTTGGTAACAATAATAAGCCAAATTGTTCAGTATGCGCATTAACAAATTACAAGTCTAGGGACATTTACACATTTCTTTAGTACCACTACATGCGCTGGCATCTTAGCAAATTATTTGAAAACTCGTAATTATTTTTGAACTAATGCTTCTAGTTTCCTATATTTCCTTATTCCAGGTTTGCCAATAGCATCACTGTTTCCCTTCTTATATTTTATGGTATGTATGGTACCTCGCATATTAATTAAATAATTTGTCATCTAACAATCAGGCTTACACAACTTTGTAATTTTTATTTTTTCGTCTGACAGATTAGAGATTTGGAAGTTTCAAAAAGAGAAGAAGATATTGGATTTTATGCTGGTTTTGTTGGTAAGTTATTATTAACTACTAGCATAGAACCCGCCCGTTA